>JAQQSZ010000039.1:0-15423 GCA_028646595.1 Phalanger gymnotis | reverse complement strand
CTGCTTCCCTCTGCCACTTTGTGGGTTCTGCAGCTCCAGAATTGGTTCAGAGCCATTTTTTTTAGGTTTTTGGAGGGACTTGGTGGGGAGCTCACACCAGTCACTGCTTTCCAGCCACCATCTTTGGTGACCCTTGTTCTTAAAGGCTATACTGGTTAGGACCATGTTCCATCTCCTGTCTCTGCATTTTCCATTTCCCTCTTCCTCTTTCCATTCTGCCCTGCTTTTTTTTTACTTCGGCTGAAGCATAATCTATTCTACTCCAGCCTTTTACCTTTACCATGTGTGTATCCATCTGTTTCTAATGTGTTTCTTGTAAACAACATATTGTACAATTTTGGTTTTTAATCCATTCTGCTATTTGCCTCCATTTTATGGGAGAGCTCATCCCATTCACATTCACAGTTATGATTACTATCTGTGTTTTTTTTCCATCCCATTTCTCACCCAATTTATGTTTTTATTTCTCCCTTCTGCCTTCTCCTACTCAAAAGAGTTTTGCTTTTGATCACTATCTCCCTCCATATTCCCTCTCATTCACCCCCACCCCTTATTGTACCCACCCTTATTAGTTCTTCTCTCCCTTCTAACCACCTCCCCTTTTCTTTCCCCTTTCAGGTCCTATTGCCTGTAGGGCAAGTTTGATTTCTATACATAACACAGTATGTTATTCCCTCCTTGAATGAAATCTGATGAGAATAAAGCTCAAACACTGCCCTTCTCCCTCCTTTCTTTTCCTCTACTATAATATATTTTTGTGCCTCATCATGTGATATAATTTACCATTTTCTACCTACTCCTTACCTCTTGTCCCATTACAATCCCTTTTCATACCTTAATTAAGTTTTCTATCATATCAGTTAATTTATACCCACACCCTCTGTCTATGTATATCCCTTTTGGATGTCATACTAACTATAACATTCTCAAAATTAGCAAATATTTTACATCCCATATAGGGATGTAAGCAGTTTGCCTTTGTTGATTAACAAAGTTTTTTTTTCTTTTTTTCTCCATTTACCTTTTTATGCCTCTCTAGAATCTTGTATTTGAAGATAAAATTTTCCTTTGAGCTCTGGTCTTTTCATCAGGAAGGTATGGAATTCCCTGATTTCATTGAATGTCTGTCTCCTTGCCTGAAAGATTATGCTAAGCTTTGCTGGGTAGTTGATCCTTGGTTGTAATCCGAGTTCCTTTGCCTTACAGAATATCACATTCCAGTCCCTCTGATCTTTTAATGTAGAAGCTGCAAAGTCCTGCACAATCCTGACTGTAGTTCCTCAATATTTGAATTGTTTTTTTCTGGCTACTTGAAGTATTTTCTCCTTGACCTGATAATTCTAGAATTTGGCTACAATATTCCTTGGAGTTTTTAATTTGGGATCTCTTTCAAGGGGTGATCAATGGATTCTTTTGATGACTATTTTACATTCTGGTTCTAGGACCTCAGGACAGTTTTCCTTGATAATTTCTTGGAAGTCTAGGCCCTTGTTTTCTTCATGGCTTTCTGGTAGACCAATAATTCTTAGATTATCTCTCCTGGACCTATTTTGCAGGTCAGGTGTTTTTCCAATGAGATATTTTACATTTTCTTCTATTTTTCACTCTTTAGATTTTGTTTGACTGATTCTTGTTGCCTTGTAGAGTCATTAGCTTCTACTTGTCTAATTCTATTTTTTAATAAATTATTTTCTTCAGATGGCTTTTGCATCTTTCTTTCCATTTGGCCAATTTTACTTTTCAATGATTCATTTCTCCTGTTAGATTCTGTAATTTTTATTTTACCTCTTTAATTTGGCTTTTAAAATCCTCTTTGGGCTCTTACCAGAATCCTTTTTGGGCTTGAGACCAGTTTATATTCCCTTTTGAGGTTTGAGATGTGGTTATAGTGTCAATGCTGTCCTCTTCTGAATTTGATCTTCTCTGTCCCCATAATACAATTTAATGGTCTTTTTAATATTTCTAGCTTGCTTCTTCATGATGGTTGCCTTTTTCCTGGCTTTTTAAGTGGATCTCTGCTTCTGGGGTCAGGGAGCTCTGTCCCAAGCTTCTTGTGTTGGCATCTACAGGCCTGGTTACTGGCTTTGTGTGCTGTGGCCTCTGGTTTTGTCAGCTAGAAGCTATATATTTAGACAGCTCACCTGGTGCTGAGCTGGAGCTGGCTGACGTGTGCCAAGGATCAAGGCCCAATTAAATCTTTCTGAGTTTCCCCAGAGGTTACTGGGAGCCTGAAGCTCATAGCAGGAGGTGTGAGTGAGGGGTGGTCTTGGTGCTAGGAGTCTCCTCTTCCCCTAGGGCCATGATATGTAGCATGGGTGGTCTCAGCTGTAGGTCTGCGCTAGTGTCTGCTAATTCCCCTGGCTGTGGAAAGGCACGCCTGGGGTCTTGGTGTTGGCATTTTCTGGCTCAGGAACTCTGGCTGGTCTGCTAAGGTAGGGTTTGTTGGGATGTCTCCCTTCTTGCACTGGTCTCCTTCTGTTATCACAAGATGGAGTCTCCCTAGCTTCCTGAGCTAAAAGATTACCGAACCCACACTTCTGGTTCCTCTTTTCCAGGGTTTCTCCTTGAGCAGTATTCTCTGGGTCATTCAAGGGAGGGATGAGAGCTCTCAGAGTTTACTCAGTCATCATGGCTCCCAGAAGTTGAAGAAGGTGAGTTTCAAACCTTTAGGCTTGGGCTGATAGCTCCAGGAGGAGCTGCTGCTGCTGCCACAGGCTCTGCATTTCTGCCTCACCTAGCTCTGACAGACTCCCATCCTGTGCCAAGATGCCTGGGGATTGACACTGCAGATGGTGGGCTGGGCCCACTCCTGTTCTGTTATGGTGCTCCGGTATGGTTGGGAGTGGTTCTGGGCACCCAGTGCTCTCTCAGCCAGGTGCAACAGATGTCTCTCTTTCTGAACTCTCCTGGCTTGGAAATCTGTCACACTCTGCCTCCTAGTGGATTCTACCTCTCTCAAATCTGTTCAGATTCACTTCTCAAGAGGTATCTGAAAGACTTTGTGAGAGAGCTCGGGCACGTCCCTGCCTTCACTCTGTCGTCTTGGCTCTGCCTCCCAGAGCCTTTCTTTAAATGATAATAGCATCTATTTAGAACCAAAAACATTAAGTATTTATAATGATGATAAATTGGAAGTTTCCCTAATAAGATTAAGTATGAAGCAAGGATGTCTATTAGCATTACTATTATTCAATATTATATTAAAATGCTAGCTATAGTAATAGACAAGAATAAAAGAAACTGAAGAAATAAAAATAAGTAACAAGGAAACAAAGTTATCACTTTTTGCAGATGATATGGTTTCTCTGGAGCACAGTAGAAAATCCACTAAAAATAAGTTGAAATAATTAATTTTAGAAAAGTTGCAGGATATAAAATAAATCCACAGAAACCATCAACATTTCCATATATTAGTAACAAACACAGCAGAAAAGAATACAAAGAGAAATTTCATTTAAAATAACTGCAGACAATATAAAATACTTGGTAGTCTACCTGCCAAGACAAACTCAGGGACTATGTGAACATAAGTACATAACACTTTCACAGAAATAAAGATGGATCTGAACAAGTGGACAAATATTAACTGCTCATGGGTAGGAGGGAGCCAATACTATAAAAGTGACAATTTTATCAAAGTTAATTTTCTTATCCAGTGTCATAACACTCAAAGAATCACTTTATAGAGCCAGAAAAAATAATGGAAAAATTTACCTTGAAGAACAAAAAGTCAAGATATCAAAGGAACCAATGAAAAAAATTGTGAAGGAGGGGTGTCCTAGTAGCACCAGATTTCAAACTATATTACAAAGTGGTAATCATCAAAACAATCTCGTACTGGCTAAGAAACAGAAGAAATGGATCAGTGGAATGGATTAATATGCAATATTCAGTAGCAAATAACATTTGGCAATCTAGCATTTGATAAACTCCCAAAAATTGATCAAAATGCCCATTCTCCTTTGTCCTATCACCAACTAGCAAAATTGTATGCATTTTCCTCCAGTAATGTAAGTTCCTTGAGGGGAGACTGTTTTGCCTTTATTTTTATCTCCAACACTTAGAACAATGCCTGGAAATACTGTAAGTGCTTAATAAATGTTGACTGACTGAGTCCAGATGAAGGAACAACATGAAAAAAGCATGGAAGCAAGAAAACACATACAGTAGGCAACAGGGGGTCATGGAAAAGCTTTTAAACAGGAAGCTGAGCTTTCAGAAGCTCAATTTAGGAGTTTTTTTAATAGCATAAACCAATTAAATGGTCATGAAGAAATTTTTATAATAGTCTAAGTCTGCAAAAGTGAAGGCCTAGACCAGAGTGGTAGCAGCTGGAAATAGAAAGAAAGGGACAAATGCAGAGAAAAAACTGGTAAAATTTGGTGACTAATTGAATATGGGATATAAATGGGAGAGAAAAATCAAAGAAACTCTAAGGATGAGTTTGACTTAGAAAAGTCAAGATAGGTAGCTGGTTTTGCCAATGAGATGATGCATTTAGAAGGCATTATTTTCTAACTGCCTCAGTTCTCTCTCCTTCCAATCCATCCTGCACACAAGTGCCTAAGTGATTACCACAGGTCACATTCCAAGTATTCCCTATTGTCTCTAGGATCAAATACAAACTCCTTTGTTTGGCATTTAAAGCCCTTCAGAACTAGGTTCCAAATTGCCTTTCCAAACCATACTGTGACCCAGCCAAACTTACCTTCTGTTTCTCACACAGGATGACCTATCTCTCATTTTACATATGTGTATATACACATACATATGTATGCATGTATAGACATAATGTTGTCTCCTTACACTCACCACATTAAGTTTGAATCAAAAAGGAGATATACAATTGGAGATGTTCAATAGGCAACTAGACATGAGTATCAGAACCTAGGTGAGATATCAGTATGAAGTTGCCATTTGGGAGAGTCATCAGCATAGAGATGACAGTTGTATAAATGTCACTTGAATCAATCATCTACCATACTTAAAGTAACTATCAAAATGCTCTAATACTTGTGTCATTGAGTAAAATCTCTACTGAATCAATTAATTAAGGACATTGACTTAAGTTTTAAAACCCTAGTTAATCAAGTTGGGGAAAAGTCAATGGGTAAAATGAGATGACTCTACACAGCAAGTAAACTTAGTATTGGCTGAAGAGAGTCAGTCATACTCTGTAATTTTAGTAAAAAAAAACAAAAACAAACAAACAATAACAACAACAAAACAAACCAACCCCCCCCCCCCAAAAAAAAAACCCTGTAGGTCAGTTGAGAATCCAGGATTCAAGTGCCAGGCCAGCTCAAAGGCAGAAGTCATTGTAGCTCAGTGCCTATGAGGAAATTCCTTGGGAGTGGGGAAACTAGTGCGGGTGGAGGGTAAGAAGAAGACATTCTATCTCTTTTCCCCTTCCCTGATGAAAGGAAGACCTTAAGAACTTTGAAGTGTCAGATATCATCAGCATCCTAGAAATAGCTGATAACTGCATCTGTTTTGTGAATCTTTGATAAATTAGATTCACAGAAGAAAGGCAGCTTAAAATCTCTTCAAGGAGTCTAGAAGAAAGCTATACTATACTTAAAGGAAACATCATGAGGATTCCACAGAATAAGAAAGATTTCCAGCAAACACAAGCTGTGAGTTTACCCTATTTGTTACAAAGATTCCCTAAGCTTGAGTCCACTCTCCCCTAAATACTGTATATATTTGTAGGAGATTGTGTAACAACTGTTTTTACTATATTGCCTTAGTTAATACTTACTTCTAAAGGCTAATTAAGTCTGACTGACTAATTGATATCAATTAATAATCATTGGGGGAATCACATGAATGCAGACTTGTGAGTTGTAGTATAAGCAAACCCCCCCCCCCATACTCTCAGAGTCCTGAATTACTGAACCCTGAAGGAAAAAATATTAACTATCCTCTAAGCACCCAAGCTGCACTGGCAAATGGGATTTGGGGATGGTAACTCCAGAGCACATGCCACAGTTGAGAGAGTAAAAGAAAGAAATAGTGATATTAAAGGAAATAGAAAAGAAAGAAAAGAACAGGACTTAAGGTTTTGGGTAATGTCTGTAGCTAAGTGGTAAAAAAGGAAGGTAATGGAATTAGTCAAAGAGCCAGAGAAAGAGCCAGAGAGGTGGGACAATAAAGATTATTAGTTTAGGAAGGCTTATTGTGGGCGTGCTCATCACCTAGCATGGAGGTGCTCTGCATCCCCTGCCATGTGGGTAGGACCAGCCATCCTAGACTGACTGCATAGCCAAAAAGTTTGAAAGCCAGAAAGGCTTTAAAACTGGCCATACTGGGGCAATCTCTCTCCTCTTGTATCCAGAGAGTGAAGATCACAGTTCACCCACAGCAAGGTCTTTATGAATTGAACTGGTGAGGGGAAGGAATTCTTTTCCTACTTTCCCTCTTGGTTATGAAGCTTCTCTTAGTCTGTGGGAATTTGCTTCAGTTCACTGTCATTTGTTTTTTCTGATACCCTTTTCTGAAATTAAAGCTGGTACCTGCCATGATCCCTACTGCACCTGGCAGTTCAATCCTTAGAGCTAGGATTGTATGTGACCTTGCAGGGATACTGGGGAAATCAGAATGCCAGAGATTCAAGCCCAAAGCAATATACAAAGGGCTGGAAGAATGACAAATCAGAATGTATTAGCCATGCTGGAGCTATTCCAAGAAACCATCCTATCAGAAGGTAAGTCTTGAATCGGACCTTGAAGAGAATGACAAATGCCAATTGAGAGATAGGAAATGGGGATTAAAAAGCTCATTTGGTATAAGGTTGATATGGGCAAAAGCACGGAGGCAGGAATTTGCAAATTATGTGTGGGGTATGATTAGGGTCTCATACTGTACTCTTTCCAGATATCAACCTAGAAACACTTCACAGACCTAATTCTCACTAGAAGCTGATCTTTTATTTCTTACTACATTTTAGCCTTGTATATAAAGTGTCCTCTGTGCCTTGTTGGGGAGACAGACTGTTTAGGCATTTAATTGCATAAAAGAAATGAGTCAGGAGAGGGTGGCAGTTCAAACAGATTGCCTTTCAGGAGCTCATAATGCTAATAGTGTCTGTTCTCTACAGCTTCCATGGCTAGACCCACAATAGAAATATATAGCTTGAGTTATTTTCCTCCCACAGGCCTTGCATGGCCTTTAATTGTTGGCTTTATGGCAGTACATTTTTGTGTTCCTCAGTGGGCAGAAAGTTCTCTATTAGAGAGCAATATTTGCATCTGCTCTCAGCTGCAAAATGAGGTCATAGTAGCAAATGAGAAGAGGAGAAAGTCTTTATCTCTTTAGACTCTAAAATACCCTGTATTTTCAGGGGTTTCCCCACACCCTACTGATGCAGACAATAATAATTTGGCAGTAAGGGAGACAATTTCATTTGAAACTTGGAGGGCCATCTAGGCTAGTAAAACAATAAAGGAAGAAATCAAACTACCAATAAAGAGCCCACCTACAGACCCTGCCAAGTTGAATTCAATTTCTCAAAGTATTTGGGATACTTAAGAACCTAGCATTGCTAGATCTAAAAATATACTAGAAAACATAATTACCAAATTATTTTTTGTTTAAATTTTTATTTTTATGTAGGGAAAAATCAAATATACATTTAACCCAATTTGGTTGCAAGTGCCTTAGCTTTTGCCTTTTCCAGCTTGGCAATACGAGCCACCGATTTTGGACCCAGAACATTGCCACCCCAGTGACTACAGATCTCATCGTATCTGTCATTGTAATTGGTTTTGATGGCTTCTACCAGCTTAGCCAGGACTCACTTATCTTCAGGATTAACCTGTGTGAAGGCAATGCTTGTGCAGGTCTTTCTGTGAACTAAGCGACCCAGTCTGGCTTTACCTTTAATAATACAGTAAGGAACCCCCATTTTTCAGCACAAGGCAGGTAGGAAGACAACTAGCTCAGTGGGGTCCACGTCATGTACAATCACTACCAACTGTGCTTTCTTGTTTTCTACCAGGGTAGTAACAGTGTTAACACCTGCTCTCAGGACAGGTGGTCTCTTAGTGGTGAGATCTCCTTTGCCTGTAGCCTTTTGTTCAGCTTGAGCCAGAAGCCTTTGTTTCTTATCTCCCTTTGTCTCGGGTCTATACTTATGAGCCAGTTTCAGAAGTTGAGTAGCTGTCTGACGATCCAAAGTCTGGGTGAACTGGTTAATTGGTGGTGGAACTTTCAAATGGTTGTAAAGGATAGACCTTTGACGCTGCAGTCTGATGTACCAAGGCCATTTGACAAATCGAGTAAGGTCCCTTTTGGGCTGGATGTCCTGACCAATGCCAAAGTTTTTGGGCTGCTTCTCAATCAAAGGATTGACCACTTTCTTGGCCTCCTGCTTCTTTACTACAGCACGGGCCAGAGCCACCTTCTTCTCCTTGGCCTTCTTCCCTTTTGGCATCTTGGCCGGCTGAACGACAAAAGCTAATTACTAAATTATTAAAAACGATTGAGTACTGGGTAAATCAATTGAATTGCTTAGGCATAAAATATATAGAAATGAACAAACCTAATATCCAAGTGTTCCATAAATACCAGAACTCCAGTTACTGAACTACTCAAAACTACTGGGAAAACTGAAGGTCAATCTGGTAGAAATTATGTTTAGTTCAGCACCAAAATAATCTCCAAATGGACACATGACTTAGTTATAGAAGGTTACATTGCAAATAAATTAAGGCGTAAGGAAACAATTGAGTTTTGTATCTGTGGATAAAGGAAGAGTGCAAGACTAAAACAAGGGACAGAGAGAATCATAGAAGATGAAATGGATAACTTAGAGTACATACAATTAAAAGTATTTGCATAAGCAATGCCATTGCAACTAAATTTAGAAGGGAAATTGTTTATTGGGAAAAATCTTTGCAACAAGTTTCTCTGATAAAGATTTCCATTCCAAGATAGACAGGGAGAGAGACAGAGAGGAATAGATATAGATAGATCTATAAAAGATCTCTAGATATACAGAGATGTATAAAAGCTCTCGCTCTCTGTATCTATCATCTATCTCTCTATCTACCTATACATCTACCTGTCTATAAACACTTATTCCTCGAAAAACCCCCACTGCCTGAAGGACAGGTATGTTACATTTCACTCTTTCCCCAGGGTTTTCCAATATCCTTAAGGGGGTTTGGAGTACCTAGGCTCTCTGTGATTGGATCCAGGACCCACAGACAGTCTTAGTCTTCTCTTGATTATAGGGAGTGGGTCCCCTGCACCCTAGTTCCATTTAACCACTAACAGAGACTAGCTTTTACAAATGAATATTTACTTCAAAGGCAAACTAACAAATACACAAATATATACCTTCAATCAGTTCAGGTTGGGGCATGTGGGCTGAAAGGTCTGATAATGACAATCTGCCGTACCATTAACTAGCTTAGGTATAGATTACAAAAGAACTAAAGCCATTGGACTTGTTACCATATTAACCTGATGCTGCAAGAGAAACAATGGTAATGGTCACATATGTAGCCAGATGATAGTACAAATGCTTAGTTCACTCCCAAATGGAAGTTCTCCATATAGTTACAGATTTTGATATATGTTGTCACATATGTTAATTTAGAGGGCATTATATACATCTAAGTTGTGTCTTTATTTTATCATCTATCCACTCGCATCTAGTTCCTTTACGCACTGCTGTCAAATATATACTGTAGCTATATTTGTCTGTTAGCTTTGTGTTGTTTTGATGTTTATTTGCATATATGCTGACTTTATACACATTTATTATTTTATTGACATTATGAACATGTTTCTTTTTTGCTGTTTATGATAATTTGCTGTGTATTATTGATATGCTTGTACTACTGTGATGTGTATATATATTGCCCTGCATGTAATTTCAACATTTAGTCACTGAAGCAGCCTGACAAGCAATGTTTTACATTGTGCTGTGCTCACTACATTCAATGTTAATATGGATTTTAAATATAAAGAACTGTGGGGTGATTATCTATAATGTTGAGATAGTCCTTGTTATTTTGTGTCTTGTGGTTATCTTGGTGCTTGGGACACATTTGTAGATGTCAAGTGTATCTCGTAATTTGTCAATTGACTGAAAAACTTGTGGTGGTCAGGAGGAGTGTAACTTGCCTTTCATTGTACCCCAAGACATAGTCACAAGGATGTGGCAGAACCAGAAAGGCCAGAAGGGTGTAGTCAATCCTGGAAGTTTCAGGTGCTTCCAAGTTCTGGTGCTATGAAAGAGAACTCTCTAGAGAAGCCAAGGCAGCCATGTGGGGAGATAGAGAGCAAAGTGAGGGCATTGCTCCATATTGCATACTGGCTAGCTAAGCAGGGAGCAGAGAAATGCTATTACTTATTAGACAGACATGAAGAGGGGCAATGAAGCTGAGATAATGGAGGATGATTCTAACATATGTGTTCTCTTTAATACTGTTATCAGCTACGATTCATATCTTCCCTACATCCTTAATTGACCCCATTACTATAAATAGGGGGAGGGGTAAAATTAATGTTCTGAAGTGAGATTAGGCAGATCAGGACTTCTCAGAGCCTTCTATGGGAAGATCAGGCAGCAACATAAGGTGAGTGTTTGATGAGAGAAACTTCTTTGCACCTCTTTCCTGGGAGTATAGCTCAAAGAAGTGACCATATATTCCCTCTTTTCCTATCTCATCACTTTCTTCTCACTCTCCTTCTGACCAGTGAGAAAAAGAGTGAGAAGTTGGAGAAAAAAAGCAAAATACACAATATTTTCCAGTCTGCAACTGGAGGCCTATTCTTTTAAATGCTAATTCCTATATCTATGTTGAATTATGAAGGTGCTATGAAAGTATATGGATATTTTCTGTGATGCTTATCCAAGTTCTTGATGTGGAGTTCAAGCTTGATAGAGAAGTTACTCCAAAACGGAAAATGATTTTCCTCAGCACAAGCGAGAGTAGGAGGCAAACAAGACAATAAGAGATGTTTCTGCTGTTTTATCAATATTACAGAATATATATTTATATGAATATATGAATGTCCCTGCTACTTCACACAGTACCTTGCACTTAGGAGATGCTTAATAACTGCTTGCTGACTGACCGAGAATTATGGTTAGAGGAAGAATTCTTAACTAATCAAAAGATAGACATGATCATAACAGATAAACTACTTTATTACATTTATTTGAAAAGGACTTTTTTTTTAAAGTACATAAACATAGAATAAAGAAGAGCTGTTAACTGGGGAAGAGTCTTCCTGACAATTATTTCCAATGAAAGTCTGATGTATAAAACTTATGTAGTATTGATACAAATATATAAACACAACATTGCATATTTTTGTGGTACACAAAATGGGATCTTTCTAATTACCAAGTGTATTGCGCAAGTGTTGATATCTCACTTTTACTTGTGGGTAAACTTAGTTGAAGCAACTTGCTTAATCACAGGGACACAATCTCACAACTTTAGAGAGTTCTACCATCCATTTTTGCCAATCCTTTCTTATTGTAGCATATTTGAATAAAAATCACATTCGAGAAGACTGGGGTAAGGTTCTATGGGTAGGAAGAACTTATGTAAATGAGGTATAGAGTTAAGTTATACAATGTATGTACTAGGAGAACTTTCACCTGTAGCCAAGCCCGAACCTATAACACAGCTTAAAATAGCACCCCTACTGTCTTAAAACTTCCCTGGCCCTCGCTCTGCTTGAGTTCTGTCTTTGTGTCAGTCTGGAGGTATAATTATGGAATGGATTTATAAGTTCTCCTATTTATAGAAATCCAAACAGGCTTCTCCTTGATTTCTCTACTCATATCTATCACCTCATGCTGAAAATCAATGCTGTTTCCTGTCTCTTTAAAGGTCCAAAGACCTCTTCCCAAATTGCTATCCACTTTCAGCATTAATAATACAAACATGGATGTAGGGAGCAGCTATATTTTCCATTTATCAATGTAGTGAGAATCTGGGCTTACTCTTCTAAACCAACTAAAAATTTAATATCCAATCCAAAGTGTTCTCGGCTGAATCTCAAAAGACAATCTTTGGAAGCTGTATGCTGCCCTGTGGATATGTAAAAGTGATATGATTCCTGACTGTCAGTCCTATATCCACAGCGAAGTATACAGCTTGTCCTTTAAGGGAAAGCCAAGCCCACCTGCAAGCCAAACTAGCAAATCTAGTACTCAGGAGGCAGCTAACTACTACATCCTGAGTGTGCCAGAGGTACCTCTGAGGGATTGGGGTAATTCTAATGCTTTTGACTCATGTCTACATCGTGGTGTATTCTCCTTAATATTATTATCAGCTACAATTCATATCTTCCCTATATCACTGATTGACCCCATAATTATCAATTTAACAAGTTAATATCAATTTATATTTTAAAGAGATATTTACTAAAAATGAGCAAAGATGGTGGTACAGAAGAAAGGAAAGTGCCTATTTTAATTTCCTAATTACTGCAGCAAAGATTTAAGAGTGCCAGACCATGTAATGGTTGGGAAATACAAGGAGAAAGCATAGGGGTGTGTGCGTGTGTGTGTCTGTGTGTGTCTGTGTGTCTGTGTGTGTGTGCATGTTTGTGTGTGATTTTTCCCATCCCAAGATCAGAAAACTGTCCCACATAAAAGTAACCAAAGCAGGAAATATGAAAGAGAAATGGACTGGAAACTCGATTCAGAACAAGGGATTACAGATTTAACCTATAAGCAAAGATGAGGGGTGGGCTTGTATCACTGGCACTCTAGACATAGAGGAACAGACCAGGGATGGGCAGGCAGCCCAGCGACTCTAACTCAGGAACAGGATCAAAAATTGAACCCATAGATACAGAATAGAACTGAGCTGAAAATTCTGTGTTCTCATATGGATCTTTTCTTATTGCTCTTATAATGTGATATGTTTTATACCCTTCTTATAAAATAAAAATTAAGGTAATTAGGTAGCAGAATGGATAGAGTACCAGGCTGGAAGTCAGGAAGACTCCTCTTCTGAGTTTAAATCTAGTCTCAGACACTTACTAGCTGTGTGACCCTAGACAAGTCACTTAACCCTGTTTGCCTCAGTTCCTCATCTATACAATGTACTGGAGAAGGAAATGGCAAACCACTCCAGTATCTTTGCCAAGAAAACCCCAAAATGGCATCAAAAGGAGTTATACATGACTAAACTGACTGAGTTATAACAAAAAAAATTAAAATAAGTTTAAAAATAAATCACTTAGGGGCAGAACCAAGATGACAGAAAGAAGGCAGGAACTTGCCTAAGTTTTCCCCCAAGCCCCTTCAAAGATGTTTAAATAACACCCTAAAACAAATTCTAGAGTGGCAGAACCCACAAAAGGACACAGTGAAACAATTTTCCAGCCCAACTTCGAAGTTCGACAGGAAAGGCTTATTGCACCAGGGTTAGAATGGAGTGCAGGCCAATGTAGGCTGCACCAAGGAAGATCAGGCCCCAGCAAACCAGCAGGAATTGGGAGCCACTGAATCATCATCAGCTGCTGCTGTTTCCAGAGCTCTCAACCCACAGACATTAAGGGGTTGGAAGGCTATTACAGGGGTCTCTTTGACAGAAGTGGGGGCAAGACTCTGTTGCTTTGCCCACACTCAGATCTGGGTCACGGTCCTGGGTGACATTCCTAGAGCAAGAAGGAGAACTAAATTGCACACCAACATTTGCAGCAGCAGGGGAGTAGGGACCCTCACCACAGTCCCAGGGCAGAAAAGAATGCTTGTAGGTGTTCACAGTCCAGACCACTTGCCAGGAGAGGAGTAAACACATCTTTCCTTAGATCATACCACCTTGAAAGAACTGAAAACTTACAGGTCCCCAGAAGGATCTTTGAAATAGCTTCACAAAACTCCTGAAGCTTGGGAGAGTGCACCCTCCACCCTGGAAGCAGAGCCCCACTTTAGCAAAGAGCTAAAAGTCAAATAATAGGCTAGAACAAATGAGCAAACAACAGAAAAAAATCTTACCATAGAAAATTACTATGGTGACAAAGAAGGTCAAAACACATACTCAGAAGAAGACAACAAAGTCAAAATTCCTACATCAAAAGCCTCAAAGAAAAGTATGAATTGGTCTCAGGCATGGAAGAACTCAAAAAGGATTTTAAAAATCAAATGAGAATGGTAGAGAAAAAATTTGGAAGAGAAATGAGACTGATGCAAGAAAATCATGAAAAAAAAAAGAGTCAACAGGTTGGTAAAGGAGACCCAAAAAAATACTGAAGAAAATAACATCTTAAAAAATAGAATAGACAAAATGGTAAAAGAGACACAAAGATCCCCTGAAGAGATGAACTCCTTAAAAAGTAGAATTGACCAAATGGAAAGGAGGTCCAAATGCTCACTGAAGAAAATCCTTAAAAATTAGAATTGAGCAAATGGAAGCTAATGACTTAATAAGAAATCAAGAGATAATAAAATAAAAACCAAAGGAATGAAAAAATAGCAGAAAATGTGAAATTTCTCATTAGAAAAACAAGTGATGGGGGCGGCGCCAAGATGGCAGCTGGAAAGCAGTGACTGGCGTGAGCTCCCCACCAAGTCCCTCCAAAAACCTATGAAAAAATGGCTCTGAACCAATTCTAGACCTGCAGAACCCACAAAGTGGCAGAGGAAAGCAGGGCTCCAGCCCAGGACAGCCTGGATGGTCTCTGGGTAAGGTCTGTCCCACACAGAGCTCCCAGCTCCCAGCTGAGGGGAGCGGAGCTGAGCCAAGTAGAGCCCAGCACGCACAGCGTGGACTGCGGACCAACCACACCATGAGCCCAGTGGAGAGTGCCCTAGCATCCTGAATTACTGAGCTGTGGCATCTACCAGACTTCACAACCCACAAACAGCAAAGACAACAGAGAAGGTTAATGGGAAAAGCTACTGGACTGAGTTTGCAGTTCGGCCACCACCCCTGGGGCAGTGGAGGTGGGGCAACTTTAGAACTATGGCAGCAGTTGCTTCTGGCCCCATGCCCACGTGGTGGGAGGAATTAAGTGGCTGATCAGAGCAGGAGTGAAGAGCCTGCTAAAGATTTAAGCCCAGGCCTGGTAGGGGGTTCTTGGGGAAGGAGGAGTGCTGGTGAGCCTGCACATCTGCCCAAGTGTGGAACATAGAACTCGTTAGTCTACAAGAAGTCATAGCCTGCTGAAAAACTCAAGGGTTAAGTAAGTTAGCTGAGAACATGACCAGGCGGCAAAAACACACCCAGATTCAGTCTCAGACTCTGGAATCCTTCTTTGGTGACAAAGAAGACCAAAATATACAGTCAGAAGAAGTTAACAAAGTCATAGAGCCTACAACAAAAACCTCCAAGAAAAACATGAACTGGTCTCAGGCCATGGAAGAACTCAAAAAGAATTTAGAAAAGCAAGTTAGAGAAGTAGAGGAAAAATTGGGAAGAGAAATGAGAAGGATGAGAGAAA
>JAQQSZ010000038.1:40403-52806 GCA_028646595.1 Phalanger gymnotis | reverse complement strand
TTTACTCCAGAGCTATTATTTCACTTGTTATTGCATTTTTTTTAAATTCATGCTTCATTTCTTCGAGGTACTCTCTGTAGCTAAATCATACCCCCCCCCCATCTGAGGACCTGCTTGTAGTTCTTATAATGTTATTTTCTTCATCTTTTTTGTATCTTGGATATCTCTCAACTCAGGATATTTCCTCCAAATGTTCTACTTATTTATTTGCCCCAGTTCCTAGCTTGAGATTTGTGCCAGAGTCAGGCTCCACCTTCTCCTACACTGTTGGACAGGATTTTGTTGATGTTGTATTGTTGTTATTGAGGTGTTTTAGTCATATTCAACTCTCCATACACCCATGTGGAATTTTCTGGGCAAAGATACTGGAGTGGTTTGCCATTTCCTTTGCCAGCTCATTTTACGGATGAGGAAACTGAGGCAAACAAGGTTAAGTGACTTGCCTAGGGTCAAACAGCTAGCAGGTGTCTGAGGCAGGATTTGAACTCAGGTCCTCCTAACTCTAGGACTGAACCACCTAGCCCAATTTTTGCTTTATCACAGTTTTGTAGGTTACTGTCATGGGCTTTTGTTTCCTTGGAGGTGTCAGCACTCAGAAATTGCTTTCAAGTGCCTCCAATCATCTAGATTCTGAGAGCTATAGTATTTAGTGGGACTCTGGATCATTCAGAGTGCTACAATCTTCCACTGTCTCCGCAACATCTTGATCTGAGCACTTCTGGTTCCTGGATCCTGTGTCCATGAGCAGAAAAGTTAGGATTTTTGATATTCCTTCCCATTCCACAGAGCTTTTTTTTTTTATCTGACAGGACTTGCCTTTTGAAACAGAATAATGTAAATAGTTGGTGTAATAATCATTGTTCATAGGTAGGTAAATCCAATATAATGAAAAATGATAATTTTATCTAAATAATCTATTTATTTGATGCCATACCAATTAAATTATTTTTAAAAAATCTTACAGAGTTAGAAAAAAAAATAATAAATTTCATTTGGCAGAACAAAAGGTCAGGAATTTCAAAGAAACCAGGAGAAAAAGATGTAAAGGAAGGAGAGTCAGCAGTATGAGACCTTAAAGCAGGCTTGTACAACTTGTAGCCATGTGGCAGCTTGCAACACTCCAAAAGATTTCTTCTACACACAAAGGATATTTTCCTCTACATTTTTCACGGGCTGCCCTAAATCCTTTGGTATGCCGCAAGAAGTCCCAGGGCCATAAGCCACCTGTGGGGTGCAGGTTGTGCAGACCTGCCTTAAAGTATATTATGAGATCAGAGCATTGTTAAAGTGTAAAATGGATAATTTTCTATTATTTTAAATCAAAGGAGTTTTTTGTATTAAAAAATGTAGCCAAAAATAAAAGGAATACAGAAAATTGGGTAAAGACTTTAAAGGACAATCTCTCAGATTAGAAGTGATTATGTTGGAATTCTGATGAAATGTAGAAAACAGTGAGCTAGGTGACTTAGAAAAAAACATGGAAAGACTTGTCCTTATGAAAGAAGATGCTATCCACCTCCAGAGAAAGAGATGACAAGTAGAAATATGCATAGTACAGTCATTTATACATGTATATGATTGTATGTGCATATATATGTGTATGTTTAACCACCTTTAATTGTGGCCCCCTTTAGGGCCAGGGGGTGGAGAGGGAAGGGAAAGAATAAAGTAAAAAGTACACATTGGTTGGTTGATTGGTTGTTGTGTCAAAGAGGACCAAAATAACATCACTATGCCAGAGTCAAGTTTCAGTGCATCCGACTATGACTGATCAGACCAATAGAAACTCAGAATGCTCTACCACAACTAGCGCACAAATAGTACATGAAAACATTTGGGGTGGATTCTCCAAATTTGCACATCCTGCATTTCCTTTGAGCTGTTTCAATTCTGGTGTGTTCATAGAGCACAGGACCTTCTCTGACATAGGCATACCATATTGAGCCAGTGTCTGTCATGTCACACAAGCAATTCCAAAGTTTTTAAGAGAGACCTTAAGACAGTCCTTGCATCACTTCTTCTGACCCCATGCCTGCCCTGTGTGAATTCTCTATAAAATAGTCTTTTGGCAAGCATACGTTTTGCATTTGAGCAACATGGCCAGCCCATCCATCTGAGTTGAACTCTCCGCAGCAGGCTTTGAATGCTTGGCAATTTAGCTTGAGAAAGGACCTCAGTGTCTGGTACCTTATCGTGCCAGGTGATCTTCAGAATCTTCCTAAGACAATTCAAATGGAAGCGATTCAGTTTCCTGGCATGGCGCTGGTAGACTGTCCAGGTTTCACAGGCATACAACAACGAGGTCAGCACCACAGCTCTATAGACCTTCAATTTGGTAGTCAGTCTAATACCTCTTCTCTCCCATACTTTCCTTCAGAGCCTCCCAAATACTGAGCTAGCTCTGACAATGCGTGTGTCAACCTCATTATCAATGTGTACATCCCTGGAAAGTGCACTACCAAGGTAAGTGAACTTATTCACAGCATTCAAAACTTCTCCATTTGCCATAACTGATAGTTCCATGTATGACTGGTGTGGTCATGGCTGATGGAGCACCTGTGTTTTTTTGGCTAATTGTTAGTCCAAAATTAGCACAAGCAGCAGAGAATGGATCTATACTTTGTCACATCTTAGCTTTAGAGGCTGCATTGAGTGTACAATCATCCACAAACAGAAAATCATGCACCAATATTCCTTCCACTTTGGTCTTGGCTTGTGGCCTTTTCAAAATGAAGAATTACCACCAGTGCAGTAGCTGACCTCAATGCCATGTTCATCTTCATTGAAAGCACTTGACAGCATGGCTGAAAACATCATGCTAAAAAGCATGAGAGCAAATACACAACCTTATTTCACTCTATTGGTGACCGGAAAAGCACAAGAGCATTGTCCATTATCTAGAACGTGAGCAAGTGTGCTGTCATGAAATCGATGTACAATACCAATGAACCCCTCTGGGCAACTGAACATTGACATAATTTTCCATAAGCCCTCATGACTGACTATATCAAATGCCTTGGTCAGACCTATAAACATTGTGTAAAGACTTCTGTTCTGCTCCTGGCATTTCTCCTGGAGTTATTGGCCAGCAAACACCACATTGACTGTTCCTCGGCCCTTTCTGAAGCCACACTGGCTCTCAGGTAGATGACCATCTTCCAGGTGAGTGATCAGCTTATTAAGGATGTTTGGCACAGAGGCCCTAAAGGCACATAGACAATGGAGGCATCCTTGAACTCCTAGAGGATAACCTCCTTTTGCCATATAACCTGGAAAATTTCAGTCAGCTTTCGTATGAACAATGGACCCCCTATATTATAAATCTCAGCTGGAACAGAATCAGCACCAGGTGCTTTGCCATACAAAAGGAGCCTAATGGCATTCAACACCTCTTCTTCAGTTGGAACTTCAGCGAAGGAGGTATTGACTTCAACCTGAGATAAACAGTCAATGGCCTCAATATTGATTGATGATGGGATGTTGACAGCACTGTGGAAGAGTTCAGCCCATTGCTCTAGGATCATATCCTTATCACTAATCAATGTGATTCCATCAGCACTGAGTGGTGGAGATGTACCATAGATCTTTGGCCCATAAGTAGTCTTAAGGGCATAATAAAAGCCCTTTGAATTGTTACTACCCGCATCAAACTGAATTTCATCTGCCTTCTAAGCTTTGCTTATGCTTTACTTTTCGAATTATTTCCTTCTGTGAGCTTTTGGACCTCCTTTTCTATTTTGCCAAGTCTGCTTTTTAAGGAATTCTTCTCTTTATTGGCTTTTGGGACCTCTTTTGTCATTTGGGTTAGTCTATTTTTTAAGGTGTTATTTTCTTCAGCATTTTTTGGGTCTCCTTTACCAAGCTGTCTCATTTTTCATGATTTTCTTGCATCACTCTCATTTCTCTTCCTAATTTTTCCTCTATTTCTCTTACTTGATTTTCAAAATCTTTTTGAGATCTTCCAAGCCTGTGACCAATTCATATTTTTCTTGGAAGCTTTGGATGGGAGAATTTTGACTTTGCTGTCTTCCTCTGGTTGTATGTTTTGATCTTCCTTGTCACTAAAGTAAGATTCTATCATCTGATTTTTTTCCCACTGTTTGCTCGTTTTCCCTGCCAATTACTTGACTTTTTAGCTCTTTGTCAAGGTAGGTCTCTGCTTCCAGTATGGAGGGCATGCTGGCCCAAGCTTTAGGGATTTTGTGCAGCTGTGCTAGGGACCTGTAAATTTTCAGTTCTTCAAAGGTTGTATGATGAAAGGAGACGTATTTACTCTTCTCCTGGTCCGTACTCTGGTCTGTGGTTGACCACAAGCACTCTTTTCTGCCTTGGAACTGTGACGAGGATTCCCTCTCCACTGCCACCACAAGCTCCACCATGCCAGTGCTCCTCCTCACCCCAGGACTGCCATGACCCAGATCCAAGAAAAGGCAAAGCAAGAGAATTCTTCCTTAGTGCTACCAAAGAGATCCCTGCAATCTACCTCTGATCAGCCACTGGATCCCCCCACCATCTGTGGGCCAAGAGCTCTGGAAGCAGCCACTGCTGCTGCTGCTACCACAGCTGCCCTGGGGCTAGAGCTGGACTGTGCTCCTCTGTCACCTAGGTCCCACAGACCTTTCCTTCTGACCTTCTAAGTTGTCTTTGGTATTTGTGGGTTTAGAAGTCTAGAAATCATCACAGTTGCCAGTGATTCAGTCCCCTGAGGCCTGTTCCAACTTCCCCCAGGCTGGTCTCTATTGGCACGGCCAGTATTTGTCTGCGCTCCTCTCCCAGCCCCATGCAATGGACCTTTCCTGTTGACCTTCTAGGTTGTCTCAGGCTGGAAATTTGTTTCATTTTGTCATTTTGTGGGTTTGGATGCTCCAGAATTTATTTAGAGTGATTTTTAACAGGTATTTTGAGGGATTTGTGGGAGAGCTCAACGAATATCCTACTTTTACTCCTCCAAGTTAGCAACCAACTTTCCTGCTCAGAGTAGAGCTCGAATCTGTTGGCATTAATTTTTCTGGTAGTCATTTTGCCTTGGGGACCTGCTATTGTTGAATGCAAATGTTTAACTTGGAGAGGATACGTTTGTGATCAGTCCAGCACTCTGCACCACACATTGCCTTTGGCATACTCATATCCTCTCTGTCTCTTCTCCTTACAATCACAAAGTCTATTAAATGCTAATGTTTGCTGTGAGGGTACATCCACAAAGTTTCATTGCATTTGGGTAAATGGAAGACAATATTGGTGATGAGAAGGTCATGAGATGCACAAGTCTTCAGGAGTAAGTGACCATTGCTGTTGCTGTTTCTAACTCCATTCCTCCCTAGGACTCCCTGTCAGGTCTGGTTCTCTGAGCCTACTCTAGCATTACAGTTATTCATAATTATAAGCTTGTCCTCTTTTGGCACATTGATGATAAGTGTTTCCAGGCCTTCATAAAATTTTTCTTTGACCTCTTCAGGGTTCATCATGGTGGGAGAATAGGCATTGATGATGGTAGCATGATATTTTCCTGCAAATGGCAATTGGATTGTTATGGGCCTGTCATTCACTACGTTTGGCAGGTATACAAGCTTGTTGACTAGCTTAGTTTTGATTGAAAAACCTACAGCAGCTTCATGGCTCTCCCCTTGACTGCAGTCACTCCAGAAAAAACATGTATCCAGCTCTGACTTCAGTAAGCCAGACTTGTTTCTTCATTTGCCAGCCTTGTTTCACTCAGAGCTGCTTAGGGAACAAAAGGAAACCTACAAGGAAGCAAGGAAAAGCTGGGCAGTTTTGAAAACAATATGTAATCTTTTTATATAGGTTTTTTTTTGAAATTGAAATTTATTGTTTTATATTGAATTCTCTCTAATATTCTGCTATGTACATAACAATGTTCTTTTTTTCTCATTTTGTATTTAAGTTTAGAATGAATTAAAAAATTACCAACACAAAGAAAGAAGAAACAGAATAATGAAGCCTTCAAATATCTATAAAGTGTCTTAGATCTGGAAGTCTCCTGATTTGTTTACCTGGGTTTGCTCTACATTTTCTGGCAGGATCTTTTCCCCATTGAACATAAGCTGCTGCCTTTTTTTCAGTTTTGAGCTTTCTGAAGACAATTACTGTGCTTTCTCCCTGGATTCCTTCATTATTTTCAATCTCATGCTCTTTTTAGATCTTTGATAGAGTACACTTGGGAAAGCTGAGTCCCTCTGATAGCCCCTAGCTATCTTACCCAGAAGTCCTTATTGTATATTTCTCTTGATCATATTCTAATGTAATTTCCTCTCTTTGTTCCATGTTCCTCTCTTTTCAGGGTATGTTTTTCTTGGTTGTAATGCCTTTCTCTTTAGTCACTGAAACATCTTATTGCCAAATCTACTCTCCTTTATTATAGTAGGTTTCAAGTCTTACATGATCCTGCCTATAAACCCTTGGTACATGAATTATTTCTTAGTGGCTTATTGCAGTGTTGTTTTTTTCCTTCACTAATTGGATATTGTAGAAGAGGTTAAATGTACTTTCATTCTTAAGCATTTTTAACAACCATTATAATTAAAATTGAAGCTCCATGTGTAAAGTCTGAAGTTATAGGAACTTTTAAATTTCATTTGGAGAAAATTGGTTTGGGAATATAAGATGGCAAAGGGCAGAAATGATTAAACTCTTTCAATGAGATATCATAGTGGTCTAGACACAGACCTCCAAGCCTGAAGCCCCAGGCTTAAATTCTAGCCCTACTGCCTGCTGACTATTACGTAGAGTAAGTCACTAGCCTTTCTGAGTCTCAGTTTACTCACCTGTAAAATGAAGGATTTGGGTCAAATGATATCTAAGGTCTCTTCTAGTATCGAATCCTGTAATAAGAGGCCACCTTTGTGTGATCGCTTGACATGATGACAACATATAGTCGCTGGGGTGGAGTGGACAAAAACCTAGCCTTCAATTTAGGAAGCCCTGAGTTCAAGTCTCACCTCTGACACATCTTGAATATGTGGCCTAGGACAAGTTATTTTATCTCTTGTGGCCCAAGCAAGAAACAAAAAAAAAGTTATAAAGTCTTTCATAGAGAAAGTTGCGCAACTGAGAGCTCATTATACCGATAAAATCACAAAGCCAATTTAAAAAAAAAGAGCATCAGGCCAGGCTTAGGGGTTGGAGGCCTAGGACTTGTTACAACACTTGTTACAGTACAAAAGAACTCTCTTTTCACTTTATGGCAGCAATGTCTAGCTCTTTCCACGGCAAAATACTACACTCCCTTCACTCTTTCCCCCATTTACATTCTCCCAAAGAACTTCAATAAAGCCTTGATTAACCAGAATACTCAAAGAATGGGAGACTCTATTATTTTAATATCTGGTTAATGCAGAAAGCCATTTTTTGTTTCAAATCTCATGGAAAATCCCCCTAAAATAAATCACTTTGGTGAATATCTTATAGTGAACATAATTGAATCTTTAATGATTGAAGCTTTTGCAGCACATGGAGACTATCTTTCTAGACAGCGATGTTAATTATTATAGGACTTCAGAAACAGATTAGTGTAGAGCAAAAGTTGTTAACCTTGTTTGTGTCCTGGACCCTTTTGGCAGTACAGTAAAATCTATAGACCCCTTCTTGGGGAAAAAAAGTTTTAGATAAGAAGGAAATGCTAAATTTCAATTAGTGGTTAGTGAAAATGAAGATGTAATTTTTCCTCTTCCAAATTCATGGAATCCCTGAAATCTATCTATGGGACCCACCACCCAGAAATAGGATTAAACTAAATGTGCTACGATTTCAGCAATATCACCTGGAACGGGTTCTTTGCTATAAATCCCTGAGTTTGGTTTTGTACTCACCTGTTTTGTCCTTTTTGTTTGTCCCTTCCTACTAAATAAAAGTGAAGCACAGGATGGGGGAAGCTCATGATTTGAGGGTTCCAGTGAATCCAGCTTTAAGTGTAGATTGATTTTTTCCCCATTTCAAGGCTTATAAATTTGGCTTGTATCTGTTAAACCATGGACCAATGACGGTGTCAAGGTCTAATAGATATATTCCAGTAAGCATTGTAGTCACAAGAGCTATTATTTTTGATGGGCAGCATTTTTCCTTGCACCCTGGCAGTAAAGTGATATCCTGTCACAGAAATGAGACTTGATAGTGTGGCCATGCCCCAGGTAATCTGTCCAGAATTACCCTGAACAATCTTTCTAGTCAGAGAAAGATGGCTCTTAATTGTCTTTAAGCTAAAAAGCATGAGCTCTGAAAAAAAAACAAATCCCTCCCTGCCAAAATTATAGCACAATAATTCTCCTTTTATTCTGAGAAACTGAGTGAGTAGTTGGGTCCAGTAGTGAGTTGGGGTGTTGGAAACACTAGAGAACATTGGCAGTGAAGGGCAGGGCTTCCTGACAACCATCTCGGCTGATAGAAAGAACAAGAAAGATGTCCAGAGAGCTGCCTCACTGATGGGATATTCCAAAATCTCACTGTTGCGGCAGACTTTGTTTAATCTTTTATTGGATGGACATTCTCCGATGATGCTTTTGTAAAGAAGTGCTCCTGTGCTGCCAAGAGAAGGCTCCTCTATCCTGCTCCACTTTCTACATCTAGGGCAGCATGGGTGTCCATTTAAGGTAGCTCATTTCCTTTATAAATGAAACAAAATTTGCATTTATATAACCCCTTTTCCACCACAGGAGTTCTTTAAAAGCTCTGCACAGTAGAATCCATTCATAAATTCAGAAATGAAACTCCATTTGCCTCTGGCAGCCATATTGTGTCCATTTTCTTTAGAACTTTAGAACACCTAAGGTGACAGTCCCTGGGTGTTTAATGTGTCAGACAAAGCGTACAGATGAATCAGAATGAGTCAGAGAGATAGAACAAGAGATGGAGGATTTTTAAGTGTTTGTGTACCTAGATTTATCATAATGTGGATTACACCTTTGTTTTCAATGAATTTGCTGGTGCTGATTATAATCTATCTACAAATGTAGCTAAAAAAGTATTGTCATTACAACTAATATTGCTTTCTTTAAAATATTGCCATCGATGGCAACATCATCACCTTCTGTTGTAGTAAAACAGAAACATGGAGCAGAATGGAAAAGAGTAAATTTGATGAATAATAGTATAACCTTTAAATTCACATTCATGTCACCTCCTCTAGGAAGCATTTCTTAATTCAATCATTCACTCAACTAGCATTTATTAAGCACCTACTATGTGCCCGGTACTGTGTTATGTACTGAGGATGAGAAGAAAAGTGAACAAAGAAAAGCATTCTCTCCCTTCAAGAAGTTTAGAGTCTAACGAAGGAAGTAACATAAACTATGTAAACAATAAACAAGATATGGGGGGTAGTCTCAAAGGGAAGGCACTAAGACTGAGAAAGCTTCTTGCAGAAGATAGGACTTTAGCTGAGACTTTAAGGAAGCCCAGGGGTGGAAATGAGGAGGAAGAAGAGCATGTGAGGCCTGGATAGATTAATTTTCATGCATAAAACTGTACTTTAGCAGTCCTAGGTATAAGAACTAACTTTGCCAAGCGGTGGGTATGCAAAGATGAAAACTGGCATAATCCCTGCCCTTCAGGATCTTATAATTAGGGAGGGAGAGAAAGGATAAAACATATATAGAAGTAAGTACAACAGATGCTTGGACAGAGTTGGATAAATTTCCCATAGGGCAAGTAAATTGAATACTAGCTAAGCATTCTGGTAAGTATCATTCAAGGTTTTGGTGGAACTATAACACAATTAGAACTGTGCAAGATTGTGGAAAAAGAACTTAAATGAGGAGAGGCCTAAGCGACAGAAGAAAGTCATCAGGAGCAAGAGCAAAGGCAGAGGAGGCAGAAGTGATTTACTTCTTTCCCCAGAAGCTGCTGATATTACTATAGGAGTACATTATATATAGCATATATATTATATATGATATTATATATAGGAGACAGTTCTGAGCAACATGGACGCTGACAGTTGCCTGTACATATCTGGCAAACTTGGAGAAGACAAGAGATAGAGCTGGGCACTGTAGTGAAGGCTGGAGAACCACAAGATTGCTATGGCTGAAAGAGAGAGGTATGTGACAGCAGACTCAAGCCTCTTAATTTAATTTATGATAAGGAATGCTAACTGTTTGAAGAGAGGTGCTGGTCCCTCTTTGAGGTACTGGCTATGGTCAAATGTTCATCCTCAACTATTACAAGAGAGAGGAAAGAGGGATCCTGCCCATTCTTCCAATACCATCTAATGTGATACATTTGCAACTGGTAATTTAAACCCATCAAAGGAAGCTGACTTGTCTGGGGCATCAATTCTCTGTTAATCATTTGTGTCCTGTTCTTTCTAGGCCAAAGAGCATTCTCCTTTGCAAAACAAACTGACGAATAATAAAAGAATAAAGATAAGTTTTGAGCAACCCTGCCTTCACTACATCGTCATTTATTATTATCTCATCCATGCTAAGTAGTCCTATCTCTTCTTTGATTCTCCTCTTTGTCTTAATATAGCTTCAAACCATCCCCTTGTTCTTCTTAGTTTTATCTCTAATATGAGCTTATTCTGAGCATTAGCACACGTGACACTATTCCAACAGAACCATGCAATACTTGGATAATCTTCTTTTGTTGCCTGTCCTTGCTTCCATCTTCTGTACATGTCTTTTTTCATAGCTGGTTGGTTGCTGACTTCCCTGTCCAGCCACATTGATCTCTTTAGACAATTTCCCACATCATTTGAATATCTTCCTCATTCAAATATTTCTCCGTTTTTAGAATTTCAATCTTGAGAGTTTCCGATGCTTGGCTAATTTCGTCCATGGAAATCGTAGAATGTTGGATCTATACTATAAGTTCTTTAAACCCAATGAAACAGGCTCCCTCAAAATCTAAGGTCAATGTCAGATCACATCTAACTTTCCTTTCTGTTATTATAAATGCTAAGATGGAGTGGCCATTTCTACAAGGATTTCATAATTTCCAACCCAGCAATCAATTCCCCTTTGTTGTATCCTCTTTGAATAGACCCGAAATAGAATTTCTCCTTGTTGGTCCCTCTACATTTTGAAGAATCGAGTTTTTAAAACCACTAAAGAATTTATTTGTTCCTCTGCTATCAGCATAAAGAAAGCTCTTCTAGCTAGCTGTATAATTGTTGTCCCCATTACTGCTATCCCACACCTCGATGTCAAGCTGTTGATTTGTTTCTCAAACTCATCAACTAATTCCTCTTTCTGTCCAAATGGTCTATAGCATACTGAGATGACAATATTGTTTCTTTTTCTACCCAAATTGATCATCACCCAAATGTTTTTTTCTCATTTTGCTGTTTTTTTTAACCATATTTCCTCTCTCTGATGCCTGGATTTCTTCATATGAGTATATCTTAACATACAATATTGTTCTACATTTCTCTTTCACCTATTATATTTCTTTAGGTATAAGTAAGGTATACCCTTTCAGTACCATACTCCAACTATGATCTCATCCCATGAAATCTCAGTGACGGCTATAAAGTCAAATTTCTATCCTTGAATTAGGACTCATCATGCTTATTGTCTATGCTTTATCCATATGGGTATCAGCCTCTGAAACTATTCATCTTCTTACTGGTCCCTTTTTTGGGTATTGTTTTTAATTGTAACTGCTCTTTATAACATTTAGCTTGATGGATATGCATAGTCATTTTTCTCCTCCTTTTTTTAGTTTTCTTTACTCATTCCAAAGAGAGAGAGATAGATTACCTTCTCAAACCCAATTTTTCATATAATAGAGTCTGCTACAACTTAGCAGTACTAGTGTACTAGGATGATTGGTCAATAATACAAATGTTGCATTTTTGAAGTTGCTAATAATGATATGACAATGAGATAAAATGTATTATTATATGAAGGCAAGACTATTAATTTTGACTTAGCAACATAATATTGCTTGTGTGGAAAGCAAGACAAAATATACTGTTTGGTTTTGGTTTTTCCTTAATGTTTTTGGAGAATGATTTCATTATTACTTTGGATCTGAAACGAATAAAAAGTCAACAGCAAAAATCTGTGGTAAATGTCACAAAATTCCACATATTTACAGCATATTTAAACACGAATCTCTAAACTGCCAACCACACCTCCAAGTAGCCTCAAAGTATTTACTTTGCCAAGATGAGAAAAAAATAGTGAATATTTTTCAATACTTGGAACAAAAATAAAATTCTGAAGACCTCATGTAGTCAGAAACCAGCATTCTGGGAAGAATGATGCGCACAGAGTGAGAAGACCTGCCTGAGCACTAATCCCAGCTTCGTGACCTTGGGAAAAATCTACTTATCCTCTCTAAGCTTTCATGTCCTCATGAGTAAACAAGGAATAGTAGTCATTGTCACACCTACCTCAGAATGATTGGATATCAAATGAGAAAATACATTCAAAAGGTTTTTTTT
>JAQQSZ010000038.1:28217-39903 GCA_028646595.1 Phalanger gymnotis | reverse complement strand
ACTTACTGGAGCGCTGTAACCCCGGAGTAAACCCAATTCACTGAGCAACACTGATCAAACACCTAGCATAAATCATTAGATCTGTTTGATCCCCGATGCGCTTCGTTTAACTGCAGTCTCCTGCTTTTGTAATGGCTTGCTTGCACCTGCTCTAGGCTCAGGTATAAAAGGCTTCAAATCTTTGTGCTCAGGACTGCTCTCTAGACTTTCAGTCTACAGGACAGTCGCTGGCCAGCTAATAAATGATGCTCAACGTATTTTAATTTGGCGTGGTCTGTGTTTTCTCGGTCCGACCATTTCAGTTACTATTAATACTTAATAATAATCGTAATCATGATAACCATAATAATAGCAATAATCTTTCCAAGATTTGTGCACATTAGTTGGGCACTCTGTGTTCTAACCAAATTGACACATTGGATATTTCTGGTGCATTCCATTCCATTTCTCCCTCAGTGCCTATCCTCTCAGTAGAGAAGGAAACGGCAAACCACTCTAGTGAGACAAACTGAGTTTGGTTAAGCGTTAAGTGATACCCAGGGTCACACAGCTAAGAAGTGTCTGAGGCTAGATTTGAGCTCAGGAAGATGAGTCTTCCTGATTTCAGGCCGAGTGCTCTACCCACTGCACCACCTAATTGTCCTATATTTGGTATTTGCTTTTCTGTATATACGTTTTTTTCTGTATAGAATATAAGTTTACATCAATAAGGACGAGATAATTATGATAATCATGGATATACTACATATAAAATACAATTATATATATATATATGAATATAAAATAAAGGATAAAAATAAGATAATCTGCTTTTATCTTTGTCTCTCCAGTGCCTAGCTTAATGCCTGGTTCATAGTAGGTGCTTAATGAATGGTTGTTGAATGAATGGCCAAAGATCCTAATTTGATAGAAACATGTTTTATAGTCATGTATGACACCCCTAATTATTAGCTCATTTTAGCTGTATGGGAAATATAATAATTTCTCAGGTCTGTGTGTATCCCTCTTCTATTGATTAGGGAAATTTATATCAAATGAAAAGTTAGGAATTTGGTCATAAGTTACTCTGAGCCTCCAGTAAAGGGAAATTCCCTAAATTCATTTATATTTTTGCCTCTGTCTAAGCTCCTTTGGCCTTTTTGTGATTAAGGCAAGATTCCGGTTACCAGATGTTTGGGTATGCAGCAGAGTATTATGGCATCTGTTAAAAGGCAGGCACTGGGAAGGGAAGTTGGGCAGACTTTTTCTTGGAATGCTTTTCTGATCTTGAGGAGCTAGGTAAAGCTAGCAATGTGCAACTCCACTCTTCTGTGTGGTGCCTGTTGGGCTCATGACTATATTCACTCTCCCAACACCTAACACAACCCTGACCTACTTTCTCTCCTTTCTCCAGCTACACTCCTCCCCCTACCCATGGCCCAAACTTTGATGTCTCCACTTCTTCCCCTTCACTGCTAGACTCTTAAAATCACTTCTTGATTCTGAACTAGCTCCCACCAAGTCCCTCTACTAATCAGAACAGACTTTTTTCACCTAATTGAAACATTTTTTGATTCAAGATGGTGTTCAGGCCTTGTTCACACCCACTTCTGATTGATTCAACCAAGACTTGTTCTTACCTAGCTAAGGTAATTATTTTTAAGTATGGTGGCATAATCAACAGAACCTCCCTCCCCGCCGACACACGTATAGATAGGAATTCAGGTCATTAATACTGCTTGGACTGGTCATCTCAAAGGGCAATAGCAGTGAAATTAGTTGATGATTCATTAAATGTTAATTCCATAGAACTCTGGTAAGATACCATGTGTTATACCATTTTTTGAGGGGGAGTCAATTATATCCCCAACTAAATATATCTGGATGGACAATTCAGAGGAAGTACTCAGATGTTAGGGTCATTATTCACCTTCTGTCAGATGAGGTTTCACAGTCCCTAGATATGAAACTGATCGTCTCTAAGGGATATATGAGGATCAGGACCATTCTGAGAAGGGTGTGGGACCTGGAGCAAATTCTTCTGTCATTCCCTCAGCCTCCTTGTCCCATTTTTATATGAACAAAATAAAGTTAGAAGAAAACACCAAGACCGGCCTAGGAGAAAACAAGTCACTAATGGACCCCACTCTAACCACAGGAGACACGTGGCAGTTGGGGAAGACAGTATTTTCCATTTTTTCCAATGGAGGTATGGAATGTACACACATATGTATGTGTGTGTGTGTGTGTGTGTGTGTTAGGGGGAGGAGTTGACAACTGTTTGTGAAGGACGTTGAGTTAGGTGCTGGGGACACAAAAAGTTACAAGATATGGATTTTGCTTTCAAGTCATGAAATGGCCTCTGATCTTCCATTTAGTACCAGCTCATAGGGTCATAGATTCCTAATCCTCATTCTGGAATCAGTTACCTGTTCGGTGACATGGTATGAAGTATGGGGACTAGGAGCAAATTATATATATATATATATCAATGTACTTGTCTGGGAAAGCACACAAAAGCTGTTTATGTTGGAAATTCTGAGTAGTGTCTTGGATTTCCCTCATGGGTGCTTAAGAACCATAGCTGCTAGAGCCTATGAAAGCAATGATCTTGGGGTTAGCAGTAAGATTGGTCCCTACTATTGGTTGTCACAGTGGTTCTTTGTGAATGTTTCCACAGTGGATCTGGGTACAATCTAGGGGGCAGATAGTAGAGATTCAGATGTCTCTTCTGGCCTACGTTGCACTGAAATTGTACTAAAATATACTTGAAGTGTTCAACGATTTAATGAAAATTGTCCTGGGCAAAGTCCAGACAAAGGAATGACTCCTTGGTCACAAGTTTTTTGAAACGCTAAAATATTTGAAGATGATATTATCCACAATCAATGAACACAGCAGCGTATTGTTTGATAAACCCAGAGACCTGTGACTGGAGTAAAAACTCATCATTTGACAGAAACTGCTGGAAAAACTGGAAAGCTGTGTGGTAGAAATTAGGCTTAACCCAACATCTCACAGAGCATACCATGCTAAACTCCAATTAGATACATAAATTAAATATAAAGGATGACATCATAAGCAAAGCAGAGGAAGGAGCAAGGTAGCAATTACCTTTCAGATACATGGATATAGGAAAAGTTATTGACCAAACAAGGGACAGAAAAGATCATAGAAGATAAAATGGATAATTTTGATTATATAAATTAAAAAGGAAAACTAATGTTAAAACTATAAGGGAAAAAGGTAACTGGGAAAGATCTTTTTCAGCATAAAAGTTTCATATTCAAGCCATATACAGAACTGATACAAATTTATAAGACAGAGAGCCATTCTCCACTAGATAAATAAATGCCAAGTATTTGATAAATGGGGAAGCTGAGTGGTACAGCAGATAGAGTGCTGGGCCTGGAATCATGAAGACTCATTTTCCTGAGTTCAAACGTGGCCTCAGATATTTACTAGCTATGTGACTCTGGGCAAGTCACTTGACCCTGTTTGCCTCAGTTCCTCATCTGGAACTGAATGTAACTGAAACACCAAAATGAGCTGGAGAAAGAAATGGCAAACCACTCCAATATCTTTGCCAAAAAATCCTCAGATGGGGTCACAAAGAGTCAGACATGACTGAAACAACAGAACAACACCAATAATTTGATAAATAATTTTGATATAAAAATTTGGATAAATATCAGAGGGTATGAAAGGATGGAAAAAATCCAAAATATCAACAACCATATGAAAATGCTCTAATGATTAATAATTAAAGGAATTCAAAATGAAGTAGCTCTTAAGTTTCACATCACATCCATCAGATTGGCAAAGCTAATGAAAGGAAAATGATAAATGTTAGTAGAACTCCTCTTGAAATAATTTTGAACTACCCCTCCAGAACTACTAAACCGTTCATACCTTTTGTCCTATCAATATCGCTACTAAATGTACGACCTCAAAGCAAGAAGAAAAGGACTCAATTGTACAAAAATATTTGTAGTAACTCTTTTTTGTAGTAGCCCAAACTACAAACTTAGGGAATGCTCTTCCATTGGGGAATGTCTGGATAAATTTCGGTATACTAATGTAATATAATATCATATATTTTTGCTTTGGTTGAGTTGTTTCACCCATGTTCAACTCTCCATGATCCTATTTGGGATTTCCTTGTCAAAGATCCTGAAGTGGTTTGCTATTTCCTTTTCCAGCTCATTTTACAGATGAGGAACTGGGGCAAATAGAGTTAAAGCAATTGCCCAGTCATAGGAAGTAAGTGTTTGAGATTATATTTGAACTCAGGTCCTCCTGACTTCAGAGCTGGTGTTGTATCCACTGTGATACCTACCTGCCCATAGTATACTATGAATATATTAAGAATATGAAAACAGAATATTATTGTGCTATAAAAAATGACCAAGTGGATTATTTCAGAGGAAACTAGGATGACCACTATGAACTGAGAAAGAGGAAATGAGCAGAAGCAGGACAGTAATTTATTCAAGGAAAATAACATTACAAAGAAAAACTACTTTGAAAGACTTTAGAAAGGCTTTTGACTTCTAGAATTATTGACTGATCAAGGCAGTGTTAAACCAAAACTTCTGAGGGCTGACTATGATGTACACTACCACTTCCTGCCAGAGAGATTATGGACTTAAAATACAGAGGAAGACAAGCATTTTTCAATGTGGCCAATATGACAATTTGTTGTGTTTTGTTGACTATACATATTTGTTATGAAGGTTTTATTTATTTTGAATTGTTCAACGTGTGTGGGGGGGTGGGAATTGGTAGGGAAAGATAATAATAAATGCTCATTTTAAAAAATATACGATATCCATTCAATTAAGGGACATTTATTAAACACCTACTGCATGCCAGGAGATGTGGTAGGTACTTAAAGATGAAAATGAAACAGTCCTTTTCTTCAAAAAGCTTAGGGTATAACCTGTACCCAGAGAAATAGACCTTACTTCCTTACTTGTAAAATCAATAGATTGGATTAGACAACCTCTGAGATCTTTTCTAGATCTAAATAGGATCCTAAGTTCTAAATTAATGTAAAATCTAAGCAAAACAAATGCAAAGTAATTTTCAAGGTGACAAGAAGAGAATATTAATTGGTATAATCTTGAAAAACCTTGTGTAGATGACACTTGAGCTGAGCCTTTCAAGAAGCAGGTGATCCTAAAAGGTAGATGTGAGGAGGGAATATATTCTGGTTATAGAAGTGGGGCAGCCTAGCAGAAAAGGCACGGAGGCAGGAGATGAAATATTTTGTATCAGGGGTAGCTACTAGGCCAAGTTGTTTGGAAAGTAGAGTGTGAGAGAAAGTAATATGAATCAGAATGGAAAGGAATCATTTAAGTCACACTGTGCTGGATGCCATGCAGAGAAGTTTGTCTTTTTTCCAACAGGCAATGGGGAGCTATTAGAGCATTGCTGTGCTCCAAAGCATCGTGCTTTGTTTTTGAAGAAGGCCAATGATAACACCGGTGATGCCTTGACTTGTGCCTGAATTGGATTTAAGAGAGGCAGAACTGCACCAAGTCGTCCCCCTTACTCTCTTCCAAAGTTATTGGAGTCTAGTAGCAAGACAAAAGTCAGGACCACTGGCAACGACCTTGGCTTCTTTGTCAGACCAAGCTCTAATTGCTCCACAGAACCTGCTACAGCTGCCTTTGTGGAACAAATTGTTCTTATCTGCCCATTTTGCCAGGAAAAGCCTTCAAATTCTTGAGTTAAATATCCTCCTAATGGGGTAGACAGGTTTGAGGCACGTTGGTTACTTAGTTTAGCTCTTCTGCCAAAATGGTTTACTGGGGTGTGGCCACTGTACATGTTACAGCTTTTTGGAGCCATAGGTGAGATTTGGCAGGTGAACACCAAAAGGTGTATGAGCAGTCCTGAAAAGGATTCAGCAAGCCCTCACACCAGAGGTGCTAGTCCTCCTGGAACACCCTGCTCTTCTCTCCGACAACTCACTGGGGCATACTGAACAGAGGAGTGATAGAGTCAGACCAATGCTTTAGGAATATAAATCTGACACCATTGTGGACAATGGATTAGAAAAGTGAGAGAGATGGGAGGTACTATAAAGCCTTCCTGAAAGTCACAGTACGGCAAAAGAGTTTGTCTTATTAATTTATTTTGTAAAAATAAAGCGAATTAAAAATGTGTATCACTCAGACTGTGACATATGAATGTCACAATGGCAGTCCATTGAGTTAGCCTACCAAATGCATATTTCCTGGACTTGTATTCTGAGAAGTAATAAGCTGGGGCCCTAATTGGATTACATCATAATGCTGATCTCCAGCATCCTTGATATAAAAATCTGTCTCTTTAACAATTCTCTTGTTAAAACTATGTAACTATGAATTATGAGACACTCATATCTCCAAAGAAACTTATAATTATAAGACAGCTCATGTGATTATAATCTGTAGCATATTCTCAGTCATGACAGATAAGCCAAATAAAATACATTATCAGGTACAGAAAGGAAGGGGCTCAATCATGTAGTAAGAATGTATGACAACAGAAGGAATGTATCCTCAAATTGGTATCCTCAAGATATTCGAAGAAATAGAAGAAGGTCTCTAGTACATTGAATAGATGTTCTATGCAGGACGTAGGAAAGATAGATAAGAGAAAGACAGGATGGAGAAGTGTAGAGGGGTTGTTTTTAGCATTGGTGGAAGGCATACCTGCACTGCTGAAATCAAAGATGCAACAAAATACAGTTTTCTAGGTGAATATTTTAGAATTCTGACTTCAGCAGAATAAGTCAGTTGGGGGCTTTGAATTTTATAAAGACTTTTTTTGTTGTTTTTTCGTAAAGCACTCTGAGGCTTTCATGCTAGAATTTTGTTTACAAATCATATGTATTCTTAATATACAGAAAATCAGGAGGTAGGGTTGAAAGCAGTTCCCTTTGCAATGGATATACACACACACTGGTAAGTAATTGAACAAAGGCAAACATCAAAAGTAACACATCTACTGGTGTATATACATGCATACCCAGTCTCCTGAGGGGAGGGAACACAAGACAGTCAGATACAGTGGAACCTACTGGGAAGATAAGACACAGGATGAGGCCAAGATGAATGAAAGGAGAGTGTGGTGCTGATTTTCTTTTTCATTAAAGTACTAGCAAATATTTTTAGGAAAAAGAAAAACATACTCATTGAGAAAGTACAGAACATACTAGCGGGCAAGTCTAAAGTCTAACTATTGTTGGAGGTACAAGCGCAACGTAATTTTGCACAAGTCACTGAAGTGCTTTGTGAGTCTGGGCATAGACTCATAACCTCGAAGAATCAAAGGATTTCTTAGGACGACTAGTCCGAATACAACCCAGAATGTGAATCCTGTTTATATGATACGCCAGCCTGACGAGAGGATGGTTAACTTTAGCTTGACAATCTCCAGTGATGGAAATTTTGTTATTCCCTGAGGTGCCCCATTCCATTTTTGGATAGTCCTTATCATTAGAAAGTTTGGCCTTCATTGTGCTGTTTTTGAGAACGACAACAACAACGATAAAAATGTTACCAAGCAACAGCTGAAACTTCCACAGGCTGAGTTTAATAACTCTCTTAGCGAAAGGCTTCTTTAAATTGGACTCTGTGTACTCCCCAGGTACAGAACTGCTAAGTTTAAGAATTCTACAGTAGAATTTTATTGGCTAAGAGACTCTGCAATATATGGAAATAACTGCAGTTATGTAGATTTCATCTTCTTATTCTGCAAAATATTATTCTGCAAAAATTTGTAAAAAAAAAATATCCCTGGTGGGGTGAGAAGAATGTGGGTTGAATACTCAGGGATTATTAACCTGGGAGCCAGGGTCAGGTGTATCTGGATTTTTTAGGGTCACAGAAGCATCTTTCTCTTCTTTTGACTCTCCAGGGAGAGCTGGTGCTGAATTTTCTTTTTTTCCTATTTTAAAAATTCTTTTTAACAGAATTTTCTTTTTCCCCAGTTAGATGTAAAGACAGTTTTTAACATTCATTTAAAATTTTTTTCAAGTTCCAAATTTTCTTCTTTCCTCCCTCACCTTCCCCCTTCCTGAGATGGTAAGCAATTTGGTAGAGGTTATACATGTGCAAGCATGTGAAACATATTTCTTTATTAGTCATGTTGTGAAAGAAGACAGGATCGAAAGTAAAAAAAAGCGAAACAAACAAAGTGAAAAATAGTATGCTTCAATCTTTATTCTGCCTCCATCAGTTGACTCTGAGTTTTCGTATTTCTTCTTTCACAAACATCTCCTTTTTTCCCTACTCACACAGCTGCATCCCTAATGTAGGCAGACCTTGCACCTGGACCATTGGAATGGTTGATTTTCATGTTTCAAGTCTCCATTCTAATTCATCCTTCTCTCACTTGCTAAAGTGATCTTTCTAAAGTTTAGTTCTGACCATGTCAAATTCTTCCCCCCCTCTCCCTGCTATAAACCCTCATGGTTCACTATTACTTCTAGGTTCAAATATAAAATTATCTTTGGCTTTTAAAGCCCTTCCTGACCTGTCCCTTTTCTCCCTTTCCAGCCTTCTCATATTTCTTTCTCCTCCTAAGATTCTTTGTCACGTCCAACTCTTCATGACCCAATTTGGGGTTTTCTTGGCAAAGATACTAGAGTGGTTTGCCATTTTCTTCTCCAGATTATTTTACAGATGAGAAAACAGAGGCAAACAGGGTTAAGTGATTTACCCAGAGTCACACAGCTAGTAAATGTCTGAGATCACATTTGAACTCAGATCTTCCTGACTCCTGTGATCTATCCACTGAGCCATCCAGGTGCTAGTCTAGGACTCTAAGATCCAGTAATAATGGCATCCTTGCTCTTCCTTGTGTATATGATACTCTGTGTCTTGACTCTATATCTTTTTACTGGCTATCCACAACTCTGTTTCCTGGATTCCTTTGAGAATCAGTTCACTTCCCACCTTTTGCAAGAGGCCTTTCCAGGTCTTCTGTTCCTCTCACCACTGCTAGTGCCTTCCTCTCTGTAGAGTCAACTTACATTGTAAGTATTTTGTACTTACACACTTGTTTGTATGATATCTCCCCCATTACATTGTGAGTTTCTTTTGACTATGAGGATTGTTTTTGCCTTTCTTTGGAAGAAAACAATATGGAAAGGGAATTGTGTCATATATGTATATATATATATATATTTATATATATATATTTTTATTTTTGGAGGGGGGAAGGCAGGGCAGTTGGGGTTAAGTGACTTGCCCAAGATCACACAGCTAGTAAGTGTGTCAAGTGTTATGTCAAATTTGAACTCAGGTCCTCCTGACTCCAAGGCTGGTGCTCTACTCACTGTACCACTTAGCTGCCCCCTATATTTATTCTTATATTGTGTTTTTAGCTACAATTACTAATTTAAATTGGATTTTTATTGTTCATGTGTACCTACTGTATTTTTAACAAAACAACCATACAGCTCTCAGACTAGGCCAAATTTAGGCCGAGTCTACAACGGGATCTGAACTATGGTGATTCCTCTTCATTTCCCTAGATAGGATCTTCTGGGCTTTCCGGTTTGTTTGCTGTTCCCTAGATCTTCTTCTCTGTTCCTCCCCATCCCCCAATCTCCACCTTGATAACCTGACGGAAAACTCCAAATTCACTTCGTCTGCTTAATCATTTGGTTTTGACTTTGGAATAATATCTTGACTCCAATTAATCTGGCCACAGTGGCCCAGCCGGACAGGCTGAACCCCTTCTCTTGAAACAAATATTTTCTGAAAATCACTAAAGCTTTAAAAAAGTCTTCAAAACTTGTTTTGCTTATTCATCTCCATCACCTTCTTCCACTACTTACCTTGGAAAATACAAGTTTCTGCCTCTTGCAAACACCATAAAAAGAACTCCAATAGAAACAGACACCTAAACATGGCCCCTTGTGGCCAGTTTGTATTTAGTCAGTCAAGTCAAAAGTCAACGAGCATTCATTAAGTTCTTCCTATGTGCCAGGCACTGTGATAAGCGTTAGTTCAGGATGCCTAAATTTGAGACCAGTTAAAAACACATAGAAAGCGATAACAGCAAGTATCCAGGAACATCCAACAACAACACACTTTATTTAGTATAGTAATTATTTAATTTAGTACTTTATAGGGTATTTCATAAGATCATTCTCCTCCATATAAATGATAGTGATCATAGTTTATATTTATATGGTGTTTTACAGTTTACAAAAGTGCTTTAATCACAATCCTGTGAAGTAGCTAGTACAAGCATTGTTGTTATAACATTTTACAGATGGGAAGATTAAGGAATATAGGGATTAAGGAATTTACCTAAGATCACAGAGCTAGTATGTAAGTGATGAATTTATATAATCTGCAGCCCAGGGCTCCAGGCTCTGGATTTACATGGGCTGGGTCTAATCTTAGAGGTTGACTGCAAATTATTACTTTCTTTGGCTCATTAAGCTTCTGCTTAGTTTCATCTGGGAAAATCTTTTTATGGTGCTTATGTCTAGTCCTCCACAGATGTGGGTATATACAACTCCCAGATTAGGCCAAATTTAGGTTGAGTCTACAACAGGATTTGAACACTGGTGATTCCTCTTCACCTCCCTAGACAGGATTTCCTGGGCTTTTCTGCTTGCTGTTCCCTAGTTTCTCTTCTCTGATCCTCCCTGACCTCCAACCTCTACCTTGATGACTTGACTGACTTCTAATCACTTCCTCTGCTTAGTTATTTGGTTTTGACCTTAGGCTGGTATCTTGACTCCAATTAAATCAAATCGAATAAACAACAAATAAAATAAATGAACAAAACAACAAAAAGCAAATTTAAATTAATAATCGTAGCTTAAAAATACAATGTAGCACCCTCTTTGTACAAACATTCTAAGTAACAATGTATACATCTGGTGTTGGTCAATTGCACCATTTTATTCCATTCCACAGAAAAAGAAAAATGCATAAAAAGACTCACGATATCCTCTAAATAATTAACAAAATGTCCCTTCCTCTGCGGTGAGCCTTCCTTAGCAATTGTCTTCAGGCAAGTTCCAGGGAGTCACAGTCCTGGGGTGACTTTTTTTTTTTATCAGCCACTGACTTATTTTGACTACTGTGACCTGAGTTTAAAGTGCTACTGATGTATGAATTTCTTTTTACTTATAGAAGTGAATCTAAGTGCTGGATCAAATGCTTGCATTTATTACTTACTGCATACTGCAGTGTGCCAGTCAGCAAAATGGGCTCCTTAGCACTTAGTGCCCTTGAAGAGTTTGACTTTTGTTTGCTTTGAGTAATTCAGTGTATTTCATTGAGCCTTACTAGGTGCTAAGCCCTCTAGGTCCAAACCCCTATTAGTTATGGAACCTATATGGGTATGGATTAGTGACTGGGGTGGGGCCCAAGGTGGGGTTGGCTAAGGGGAGGTGCTAACTCCAGAGCCATGCCCTATTAGGTGTTAACCTAACCTATGTGGATGTGAACCTCCCAGGGTCCTAAGGGGAGGGGCTAACTCAAGAACCAATCATAGCAGCCTAAATTCTGGTCATTCAGATGACATTTGATGATGTCTGAAGCCCTATAAGAAGGGAGGACAGAGCCATTTGCGCAGGGCTCTCGAGATGGTGTTGATGAGGAGACACTGGGCAGCTGTAGCTAAGGACCCCTCCAGCTTGTAAACCCAGATGCTGAGACTTTGTTGAACTCTGGTAACTATGTAT
>JAQQSZ010000038.1:0-28117 GCA_028646595.1 Phalanger gymnotis | reverse complement strand
CTAAAGTAAGTTTGTCAACCCCTTCACCTTGCTTTCCTTAGTTAAGCAGATCATAAGAACCTGTGCTGTTGGCAGCTTTCTGGGTGCTGGCTGTGGGTGGATCTTACACCCCTGCAGAAGCTGCTAGCCGGATTGTTGAAACATGCAGCTGCAAGTGAAATTCCTGGTTTGGAAGACTCTTTTCCTAGGCAGAAGAAATGTTTGCATTAATATGATTTATAGTGGGTTTTTTTTTTTTTGCTTTGGTGTTAAAATGGGATTTCTTTGGAGCAGTCACTTGTTATCTCATAGTCTGCATGTTAAAAGTTCAACAGCTTAAAGAAAAACTTCCTCGGCAACTTTTTTTTAAAAAATTAAGAATTTATACATTCTTTCACCTTCCCCCTCTCCTCCTCCTACATATGCTTACTTCTTCCAAAATTATTATCAGGATAATTATTAGACCAGACTTAGATAGACTATTTACTCTCAGGTAACATCACTGACTGCATGTTATTCTTAAACTAATTATGAGAAACTGTCCATCCTAGGCTTATCCCCAAATAACAGAGAACTACATCCAAGGAGGTTGGTGTTTTTGAATAAGTGCTAAGGCTGAGTTGCCTGTAAAACCAACCATGAATTTATAAAAGATATCATACACATTCAGCTACATGTTCCCTGAACAATTAGAGCTCCTAAACCTTTAAGACTGATTAAAAAAACAAACAGAACTACAGATTATATATATACATATATGTGTACATACATATTTTCTAAAGTACTTTTCTCAATTTAAGTAAGAATGATACTACAAATTGTATGCTATAAAAAACACCCCACGTGGATACTCAACTAGCATATTGAAGGTTGGTGGAGACCAAAGAAGTTTACAGATTGCAGGAAAGTACTCATAAACACCAGAAACAGTTCTGGCACTTTTCATGTTCTCTGTATCCAAGACCTAGTCATCCATTATTTATCCTTTAACTTAGAATGTACATGAGCTGTATGTAGGGTTTTGCTTAGCAGAAATGATAATATTTACTCATTTTTACAAAATTAACTCTCTGTTATGTTAATGAAAATGGGAAGATGGTTCCCATCCATTAATAGGCCCATGTGGTTGTCTGAGTCACATGAGCCAGAGTCACTCGGAAGCCTCTGTCAAATGAGCCTGTGGTGGGAGGCGCTTGCTGAAGGGTGGAGCCAGCAGAGGTAGAACAGGAAGTGAGACAGAGCAGTCAGAGCTGGGAGAAAGAGAGAGAGAGCAGGCAGAGCAGCAGCAGCAGCAGCGAGAGGGAGTGAGAGCCAGGGAGTGCTTCTGCTTGAGGGTGTTCATTTGTGGGAAGGCTTGGGCATGGCCGTGCCCCCTGCATTGCTAATGCGTGTAGATTTCTTTGTTGTTATGATGGATTTGGCTTTCTGGTGTTTGAATAAATGTTTTGGTTTCACCTTTAATGAAGAAAGTCTGTTATATTTTGCGATTCAGAACTGTGCCAGCATATTCATAGCAGCCGTAGTCGCTGTGGGTATCGCCTTGGCACTATACTCTCCCCCTGCCCCGTCCCAAATTGACCCTTAACTAATGAAATCTCATTAATCATCAGAGAAAATACAGCTCAAGTGAATGTGAATCAGAACAGACTTGTTAAGTCTAAATACTATTCTAGTTTCCAGATAATGCTGGTGTAGTAGGTAGAGTGTTGTATTTGGGGTCAGGAAGACCTGGGTTCAAATTCCATCTCAGACATTAACCATGAATGTCACTTGGTCTCTCTGGGCCTCAGTTTCCTCTTTTTTAAAATAATAAGTTAGGACTTGATAACCTCTGAGGTCCCTTCTAGCTCTAAGTCTATGATTCCATGAAGTCAAATTAATACAATATGTTAGTTATGCACAAGCATAGATACATTTATTCTTTGTCTGCAGCCAATAGCATAGTGTTAGATATAGGCAGTTAGGATGTTAGAAGTATGTCATCCAGTCCAATCCCCTCCTTGCATAGTAAAATCATGCCATTTTATTCATAGAGTGTTTATATTTTTCACCTATGTTGAACAAATCACTAAACCTTACAACTTTGACTTACAAAATAAAATAATATTTTTCCTAAATCCCTTTTTAAAATTTATTCATTCATTCACTCACTTATTCATTCATTCATTTACTTGTTTATTTATTTAGAGCCTTCCTTTTGATTTAGTTTTGAGCATGCTTGAGGCTGGCCTGAGATTACTATGGGGAAAAGGGGGAAAAAAGTGTGTGCATGTTGTATATGCACATATATGTATACATATATGTACATATACATATTTATACATATACATATATATACAAACATATATACTATAAGAATAAAAATGCATGAATTTTCTCAACTGTACAACAAGGTAATTAGCTGATATACTTCTGTCATTCTGTGTGTATATATACAATTCTACTATATCAGTTGTAAGCAAAGAAAAAAAGTATAGGCTTGTGCACAGCTGACGTGGTGTTAGTTTGAATTCATAAGCTGATAGAATTAGAGCTGGAAAGAACCTTGGATATAATCAGGTGTTATATGCATGTTTATACATATACAGGGGTATATGAGTATTCTGGTATAAGGGCTTGCCAAGCGCTTTTCAGGGCTGCTCGTCCTCATGTTTGGTGTCTTCCTCCCCTCAGTTGTCACCTGTGGCTCCTAGAAGATGTAGTATGCTCAGGGGCCACACTCCAGTAAAACCATCTTGGTAGATGGGCCAAACCAGGTAACTGACAGGCCTCAAACCCATCAGTACATTAAAAGGAGGTCTCTCCCAACCATGTGAAGACTTCCCCCAGTGGGAATGGGTGGGTGGATGAAAACAATCTGTTGCAATGACCACAAAGGCGACTGAAGAAGGTTCTGTAGAATGCTTCAATCAAAGGGCTGCACTTAAGGACCTAGAGGGCCACATGTGCCCTTGAGGCTGCAGGTTCCCACCTCTGGTACAGTCTGTTCACTTTTTAAAGAAGATTCCTGGCCTGCTTCCCCAGATGGGCCCAACTTAGGCTGAATTACTTTTATTGAATAACCTTCAGACACTGTAGAAGGAGATAGCCCTCATATTTTAAAGAAAAATTGACGTTAGTGGGCAGTGTCTCAATGTCAAAGGAATTCTCAGCTAATAACTATGAAATTATTATTAATAATAGTGATATATGACACTTGACATTTTACACATTGGGCTTTCCTTATAATAGCCTGGTGAGATAGGTGGCTAACACCTTTAAGTGTGCAAAGTCACCTTTTAAAACCTAAGTCATTCCTTTAGATCATTGCATTACTTTCTGAATTCCACAGCAAAATATTTCAAAAATAATATTTGAAGTAAAAAAGTAAACTTCTCATAGATATGAATAGATATGAATCAATATCAACAGGTAGCAGGTAACAGGTGATAATTCATTGTGAATGGAATCTGAGCATGTTTGTGGGCAGGTAGGAAGGAGCCTACAGAGAGGGAAGTGGTTTCTGGACGCAGGTCTTGGAATAGGTAAGAAGGTTTGAGATCAAGGGCATGTATGGAGGGTTTATCTTTCATGACTGGAAGAGGAAAGAGAAGGTGATGACACTGAGAAGGTTTAAGGAATAGAAGAAGAGAGTTGAGGGCTTTTTTAAAAAAAAATAATAGCCTCAATCTTCTCAGGGAGATAGGAATCTAGAATAAGTACAGTACATGTGAGGTTTAGAAATATTTGTTGGAAGTGGGGGGGGGGAGAAGAAAAGGAGTGAAACATCCTTGTGAGGAATGAGATTAAGGAGTCCATGAGGGTCATAATGATTGGCAAGCAGCAATGAAGATCTAAATGAGGTCATGGCATCATAAATCTGGAGCCGAAAGGGAACCCCAGAGGCCATCTAGTACAACTTCTCCATTTTACAGCTGAGGAAACTGAGGCCCAGAGCAGTTAAACAGTTCACCCAAAGTAATAAAAGTAGTGTCAGAGGCAGAATTTGAACCCAGGTGCTTTGACTCTGGAACCAGTGCTTTCCCCACAATGTTTCATTGTAAGGGATTATATCTCGCTGAAATTTTGTATCTTTATTCAGCTCTGCATATAGTAGGTGCCTAATAAATGTTTGTTGACTTGCACTGCTGAAATGAATCTCCTGATTCTTATAGTGTTTGCTGACAGCCTCTGCTAAAAGGCAAAGCCTCAGCACCTTTGCCCCTATGGTTCTTAACAGCTCCCAGTGAGGTCTCATGAAATATTCTGATTGAGCGTTGTCTCTTTCAAACTGAGACCTAGGGAAGACCTTAGCTTAAAAAGGCCAAGGTCTCCCACTGCGTCTGGGACAATCTCCAGTCATCCTGATCTCTATCTTGTCACAGGGCTCAGGAGGAGAAAGTGAGACTGGTCCCTTTGGACAGCCCTACATCACTGAAATCCAATTCATTTGCAAGTCATGGCATCACCTTTCTGATGTTATGGTCCTCTTCAAGAAGGAAGGACACACAAGTGGCTAGCTCCCAGTGAGGTCTCTTGAAATATAGTTCTGGCAAACCAGGCTTTGATAAAGCCCACTGGAATTCAAATGAAGCTACTTGACTATTCCTTTAAACCAAAATCACTTTGGCTCTCAATGATTGGCCAACAATAGGTCCCAGTCCAAGCCTCACTTGCTCATTATTTGGGTTTTGATGGCTCAGAGTGAGTGTAAATAGCAATTGTTCTGTTCTGGCCAGAAACCCAGAAGGTTTTCCCTTCTCAGATTGATTCTTTGGGGAAGTCAAACTTTTGCCTCAATTTTACTAGCCTTTAATTAATTACTGAATGGGCTTTGCTTCAGACAAACTGAGACCTGAGAAAGATCCTAGCTTAAAAAAGCCAGGGCATCCCACTGCATCCAGGGTCATCACTCATCGACCTGACCTATGTTTTGCCATTGGACTCCTATGATGGCGCTGGAGGAGAGAGTGAGGCTGACGACTTCACACAGCTCTGCCTCACTTAAATCCTGTTCACTTGCAAATCAAGACATCACTCTCCTGATGTTATTTGTCCTCTTCAAGAACAAAGGACAGATAACAATAATCTGTGAGGTCTCCAATCCTGCAATCCTGACCGATTAACAAAACAACTAGATTTCCTGTGTAATGTTTGCAGTAAAGGTGTGGGCATTCTCAGATTATTTCTTGGTAGCTTGGTGGCTCTGTGGATAGAGTACTAGACCTGGGGTCAGGAAGACCTGAGTTCAGATCTAGCTTCTGATCCTTACTAGTTATGTGACCCTGTACAAGTCACTTAATCTTGGTTTCCCCACGTTAAAAATGGGGAATAATTGTAGTACTTAGCCTCCAGGATTGTCATGACGAGAAAATGAAATATTTATAAAATGCTTTGTAAATTTTAAAGTTCCGTATAAATACTAGCTATTCTTTTCTCCCCCCACCCAAAGTAGCATACCTTGAGAAGCAGAAGAAATATTGCTTGAAGGCTGACAAAGTGCAAATATATATGTATGTATATATATGTATATATTTGTCACTAAAAGTTACAGCCGTGGCTACCTATAAGCTAGAGACCTTTGGATGGTCATGTCTAGATGTTGGGCCTTGAGAACAATTTTTCCAATGGCCATGAAGGCAGTTAAAATGGGCACTGTGGAGCGCTTCGAGTTTGGTCAGACATCGAAGATGCCAAGGTCATCCACTGCATCCTGGGCCATCCCCAGTCGTCCTGACTTCTGTCTTCCCACTAGGTTTCAATGACTCTGGAACACACTGAGGCTGATGACTCTGCACAGCTCTGCCTCACTTAAATCCAATTCAGGCACAGGTCAAGACATCACCCCATGGTGTCATTGGTCCTCTTTAAAAAGGAACAATCAACAAAAACAGCTATTTTGCTTTCTGCTTTGATCTGGGGAGTTTCTGTAAGGTAGATTTGAATTAGACAAGAGCACATTCACTTGTTCTGCTTTAAATACTAGCCTGCCTTGAAAAAGGGCAGAAGACCTAAATTAATCTGTCTCTTGATAATGTGAGAGTAGAAGACAGATGGGTTAGTGTTAATTAGCAGGCTTTTTAGACTGGTGCTGATTAGTCTATTGGAATCTTCTTCTTTGAGAAATAAAGATGTTAAAACAGGACTAATGATGCACTATCAATGAAATGTCTATAGCTAACTTAGGGAAATGAAATGGGAAGCATTTTAGTACCAATCTTGCAGAGTTATGACATTATCAGGTCAAAGGATATTTGCTTCAATTACCTTAGAAACAGGATCTTCTACTGTTTTTTTTCAGCTAAGCCTCCTTTTCTACTTTTTCTTTTCAGAGATTTCATTAAGTTTCTTTTATTAAGAAATTAGAAGGAACACAGTGACTTCAGTGGAGAGCTCTTTATCTCTTTCCTAGCTGAAGGCTTTTCCAGGAATTGGCTTCATGAGGAGAAATAGAGTCAGTATCAAATAGAATGGAAATTATTCAGTGAGAATCCAGTTGGCCAAAATTATTTATGGCCCAGGCACATCCTCATGTTTCCCCCAATTCTAGCCCATCCTCCATGGAATTCCCTAAAGTGCAGGTTTGACAATTTCACTGCCTGGCTCCCTATCACCTCCAGGACCAGATATAAAATTCTCTGTTGGTTCTCCAAAGACCTTTATAACCTCACCCATTCTGACATTTCCAGTCTTCTTCTCCGTTAGTCACCCCCACATATTGTGTGACATAGCCAGTGGCTCTGGCCTCGTTACTGTTCCTTGTACAAGATGATTCATCTCCTCACTCTGGGTATTTTCATTGACTGTTGCCCATGACTAGAAGTCTTTCCCTCCTCATCTCTGTCTCTTGGCTTCCCTGGTTTTCTCCAAGTCCCAGCTAAAACACCACCTTCTACCCCACCCTGATTCCTCTCCAATTTATTCTGTGTATATCTTGTTTGTGAGGGCAGCTAGGTGGCACAGTGGATAGAGCGCCAGGCTTAGAGTCAGGAAGATTCATCTTCCTGAGTTCAAATCTGGCCTAGATACTAGCTCTGTGACCCTGGGCAAGTCACTTAACCCAGTTTGCCTTGGTTTCCTCATCTGTACCATGAGCTGGAGAAGGAAATGGCAAAACACTACAGTATCTTTGCCAAGAAAACCCCAAATGGGGTCATGAAGAGTCTGACATGACTAAAAATGACTGAAAGACAACAAAATCTTGTTTATACATAATTTTTTTTACATATTTTCTCTCTCATTAAACTGTGAGCTTCAGAGGAAGGATTATTTTTTTTAAACCTTTCTTTGTATTCCCAGAACTTAGCAAAGTGCCTAGTACATAGTAGGTGCTTAATAGAGGCTCCTTAGGTTACAGTTTTGTTAGAGGCTTGCTCTGTCAGACACTTAAGCACTTAAGAATGGTGTCTTTAGTTAGGCAGCCCAGACATATTTTAAGAGAAATACACAGTAATAATATTTAACATTTGAGTATTGCTTTTGTGAGCCCTTACTTATCCTTAGTGAGAATGGCAGGTGAGGTGAGGGAGATATTTATCACTATATACTGAATATTGAGGCAGTTTGTTTTTTTAAAAACAGATTTTCTTTGATATCTTTGGTTTTTACATAGCCTATATCTCCCCCTGTATCCTTTTCCTTCTTTCCTCCCAGAGAGATATCCCTTATTAAAAAAAAAAAGGTTTTTTTAAAGAGGAAAAGACAAAAAACCAGTAAAACCAATCAATGCATAAATAAAAAAGATCTGACCTTGTATGTAATAAGTTTGTAGAGCCCTTTACATATATTCACTTTCTAATTTAAACCTCAGACCAAGAAAGAAATATAGTGGCATACTAGACAACCTGGAAGAGTGATCCAGTAAGTTAAGACCTTGTTTATTGTTGGAACAAAAGAGTGAGATCACAGGTTGCAATTAATTGCTGAGAACACAGCTTTATAGTTTAAAAAGTTTAAAAACTTTCACTTAGGTTCCCCCACAGGGAAGGTTTTCAAAGCAAAGGTTGAATGATGCTTAGTCAGGAATCTTGGGAATTCTTGTGGATTCTTGTTCACGTATCACTTGGATAGTGCAGCCTTTGAGGCAAGTTCAGACTCTGAGATTCTATGATTCTGAGAATCTCTCTTAACCATTCCTATTTCTGTCATGCCAAATCCAGTTTTTATTATCACTTGTCTAGACTACTGCAGTAGCTTCCTAGTATCTTCTCGACCAATTTTCTCCTGATGTAAACCACTTTACATACAGCTACAAGACTGGTTTTCTTGATTTATTTTAGTCCTTCAACTTTTTAAGAAACATATTATTTTCCGGTTATATGTAGAAACATTTTTAACATTCATTTTTGGAATTTTTGGTTCTGAGTTCTCACCCTCCTTCCCTTAGCCACGCAAAATATATTTCCCTATTATCCTTGTTGCAAAAGAAAACACAGACCATAAAAACCCAAAACAAGAGAAATAAAGAAAGTGAAAAATAAAACCAACTTTCACCTACATTATCTAATTTGATACCCATAGTGACCCTGAAAAGTAGTCAATGGTATTGCTATCCTCATTTTCCAGACAAGGTGATTGAGGCTTGGTGAATTTCAGAGACTCTTTCAAGAGCCCTATAAGCAGAAAGCACTAGTAGAAATAGGACAAGAGTCTTCTGACAAATATTTCAGTCCTCTATCCGCCATACAACACTGCCTGAAGACCTTTGTTCCAATATGCTCAGATTGGGAACTACTTATTTTTAAGACATTGCATCAGATATACAGAACATCATGGGTTGAAATATTTCTTTTTAAGTGCACTATTTAGTTACAGTCTAAGTTCTAGGAGACTGTAGCAGCAGCTTGGTATTTCTTGAATATCTCAGATGTGTCATTGGATCCAGGTATTAAATGTTAAGCAAAAATTTATACTAATCATGAGTTAAACCTCTTCCCTGGGAGGTAATTATAGCACTGTGAGGCATAGTACAAAGAACTAATGGGATTAGGGAGTACCATAGACTTCACTGCTGTTAGAAATTTGGGCAGGCAGTTTTCAAAACCTATTTCACTAGAAATCAAAGCATAAAGCATTGGACAGAAGAGTGAGCCCTGGGATTGTAATCTGAAGACCCAAGTTCAAGTCTTGGCCTCTGACATGAGCTGTGTAACTTTGAGGAGGTCACTTATCTTCTCTCAGAATTTCCTGTCTTCTCATCTGTTAAATGGGAATAGATATTTTAAGATGTACCTCACAGGACTAGGGAAAGCAAAGTGCTTCCTAAAGCTTAAAGGGCTAAAGGAAAATAAGCAACAAAAACACCTTTAAGGCAAACCTTTTTCTGAAGAGATTAAAGCAGGCGAGATGCACAATGGCTTTCAAGATTAATTCTTAAGAAACCCCTGTGATTGTCAACGGTCAGCCCTGTTTGGTCATTCTAACCGTGTTTTATTATTTTTATTTTTAAAACACATTGGCCATTCAAGTGACTGATCCATTATCCCCTGCTCAGCAGCAACAACAGTTTAAATAACTGATTCTGCTCAAAATTAGATTAATCAACAGCTCTATGTAGGCAAGGCCCGGCTGATTATTTTTTGGAAAGTGAAATGTTACTTTCAAACAGACTAAATTAACCAACCTTTTAAAGAAACTTGCTTTGATTAAAAATATGTATGCATTTGTATAAAATTAGTATTCTTCTGGAAAAAAATTACTCTAAAAGATTTTCTTGTCCCTTAACATCAGAAGAGCTCAAACGACTTCTCTGTCAAAAAAAATCTTGGTGTTAATTTAATGTGGCTACACTTTGTTCTCTACTTTATCAGTTTTGCTGTGAAATAAGAATAATGGATGGAAAATAGATTTTTTTAATGTAGGGCCCCTCAAGGGCTGGAAGACTTATTGCTAGCCACTTGTATGTAGAAGGCAAGAATTTAAAAACAAAAGGATTGACGTGCAGAGTAACAGCTGTACTCACAGCTGCCTAATCTAGACTTTTTTCTTTTCCCCATACATTCATTTGCAAGACAGTCTCACAGGCTATGGGGGGTGGGGACATGTATGACAAAAACCACAGTGGCCTCAAACCATAAAGCTTTTTGCAGGGTTTTGGAAGGCAGCCCCAAAATGGTTTGAATGGGCATGCAGGGTGGTAGCAAGGATGTCGATCTTGAGGAAGTAAGTTCAAAAACAGATTAAAGAGCTGAGGTCTAATTAGCTGACTGAGTGATCTGTGTTTCAGAGAACTTAGCTCCTTAGAGATGAGATTCTGTGAGTTGACGCGTCTCTTTATGCAGAAAAAAAAAATGCTTTTCTCTAATTCAGCACTCAGGTATGTGAGGACTCTGCTTTTCTAAAAGAGCCGAAACTTAGGGTAATCCTTGGGCTGAGCTGGAAAAGCCATTCCTTCTTTTATGGCAAGAGGCGGCATCTCAACTGAGGACGCAGAGAAGTTGGCGGTGAAAAAGACAGAGAAAAACAAAGACAGACCAAGAGAGAAAGACAGAGACAGACAGAAAGCTAGAGAGACAGAGACAGAATGAGAGAGAAAAAAAGAGACAGAAAAAGAGAGTAAGAAGACAGAGAGGGAAGAGAGAGAGAGAAACAGAGAGAGAGAGAGAGACAGAGAGAGAGAGAGACAGACAGACAGACACAGAGACAGAGAGACAGAGACAGAGAGAGAGGGAAGGAGGGAGAGAAAGATAGAGAGAAGTACAGAAAGATAGAGAGACAGAGGGAGGGAGGGAGAGAGACAGAGAAAGAGACAGAGATAGATAGAGACAGAGACATAGAAAGACAAACAGAGACAGACAAGAGACAAAAAGAGATGGAGACAGAGAAACAGAGAGTCAAAGAGACAGAAGGGCAAGGAGAGAGAAACAGAGAGAAAGACAGGGAGAAAGGGACAGAGGCAGGCACACATATGTGCATGTGTGCATACACGCATACACAAACACACACACACACACACAGAAGAGAGACAGAGGGGGAAAGAGACAGAGAGAAAAGACAGAGGAAGAGAGGAACGACAAAGCAGGAAACACAGAGAGAGACAGAAACAGAGGAGAGACAGAGGGTGAGAGGAGAAACAGAGGGAGAGAGACAGAGACAGAGACAGGGAGCAGGAGGGGGAGAGAGAGCAAGTAGCAGGTCCAATAGAGAACAGTGTGATATCTTCACCAGGAGAAGTTGTTGATTCTAAGCTGTAGCATGAGTTGTTACTACCTATATACATGTCCCTCCGCTCATACATACCTGTGTCAAGGCTGCTAGGTGGTACAATGGATAGAGTGCCATGTCTGGAATCGGGAAGACCTGAGTTTAAATTTGGCCTCAAACACTTACTAGCTGTGTGACCCTGAGCAAGTCACTTAACCCTGTTCGCCTCAAGTTTTCTCATGAGTAAAATGAACTGGAGTAGGAAATGGCAAACCACTCCAGTGTCTTTGCCAAGAGAAGCCCAAATGAAGCCATGTGTATGTATTTGTGTGTATGTGTGTGTGCATATACATATATGTATATATAGGAACATATATATATATATGCATATATATTTATGTATGCTCTTTTTCTAAAGCTGTTGTCAGAGCTGGTCCAGCATGAATGGGAAGGAAACATTACTGTTTTGTGAGTAATCAGTTGATATGCAATTATAATGCAGCTGAAATTTAAATGTTGGCTTTGTAGCTTTTGTAATTAAAAGGTGAAAGAAAAAGTGGCTATTCCCAGAACTGATTTTTCATCACCAGACTCAAATATTTTTCAGGAATATCAGTTCCCAAAATGTGGTCACATTTGCAATGCAATTAAGAGACGGGGGCCATCACTTTCAAAGTTGGCTTTCTGTTTCCTACCAAGCATCTGTCCTTCCTATTAAGTCTAGACTTTTATGTCTGGCTTTCCAACCTTCATTTATCTGCCCTCCTTTTCTCCCAGCATGGCATAGTGGGAAAAGCTTTGGTCTTGCTATTCACTACCTGTCTGAGCTTTGACAAATTATTTTACTTTTTTATATGAAATCAAATCAAATTTTAAAAAGTGCCTTTTTGGTGCTATGTTCTAGGCACTGTTAAGTGCTAGGCTTGCCATGAAAGTCCATGTCCCAAAGGAGCTCATGTTCAAATGAAGGAAACCACATGTAAATAACTAGGCATATATAAGATATATACAGAGTAAATGGGAGGTAATCACTTGGCAGGTGGGAAAAATTTAATAAAGGTTTGTTGATTGACTGACATATAACAGGACCAGGAAAGGCCTCTTGCTTCAGAAAGTGGGGTTTGTGAACTTCTTGGAGTCAAGATGGCAGAGTAAACAGCAAATTGCTGTAACTCTCATTCACCTCCAAACAACCATAAAAGGTGCCTCAAAACAAATCTTAGAATAGCAGAACCAGCAAAAAGATGGGGTAAAACAATCTTTTAGCCCAAGAAATTTGGAAGATCAGCAATAAAGGTTCATCTCATGGATAAAAGGGAGTCCAGAACAGGAAGTGTCCCAGCAAGCCAACAGCAAGCCTTGCCTCAGCAAACCAGTGGGAGATCCTGAGCTCCAATGTGGTGGAATAGGCAAACACCAACACCAGGACCTCGCATGTTCCTTGGCATAACCAAGGGAACGGGCAGATTCTAGCTCCAAGAACTGCTATGTGCTTTAGCATAGCCAAGGCAAAAAGGTAACTTCCAGCTGCCAGACCACCATGTGCTTCAGTGTAGTCCCAGGGAAATGAGGAAACACCCCACTAGTCTCAGCACACACACACCAGCACTAGGTTCCTGCCTCAGCACCAGCACTGGCATCATCACTCTACAGCCTCCATCAATGCCAGCCCTACTCAGTGCAGCACCAGACACAAGGGTCCCCCATGGGCCTCAGGGCAACATCAGTGCAGCACCAGGTAAACAGCCACAGCCTGTAACCCCTGGCACAAGAAGCCCCTCTACCTGGAAGCAGACCTCAAATTTAAAAGAAAGGAGAAAGGCCAAAAAAGGTGAGCAAAACAACAACAAACAACAACAAAAAGAATCTGACCATAAAGAGTCATTATGGTGACAGGGAAGATCAAGACACAAACTCAGAAGAGGACAACAATGCCAAAATACCTATGGGTAAAACCCCAAAAGGAAATGGGAAGTGGTCTCAAGCCCAGAAAGAACTCATGAAAGAGCTCTAATGAGCTTAAAAATCATACCTCTGTAGAAGAAAAATTGGGAAAAGAACTGAGAGTGATGCAAGAGAATTATTTGAAAAAAAAAAAAAAGAGTCAACAGCTTGGAAAAAGAAACAACTGCTGACAAAGTAGAAGTGGCCAAATGGAAAAGAAGACACAAAAATCCACTGAAAAAAATACCTCCTTATAAATTACAATGGGTCAAATGAAAAAGAAAGTACAAAAGCTAACTGAGGAAAACAACTCCTTAAAATGTAGAATTGGGCAAGTAGAAGCCAAAGACTCTATGAGACATCAAGAATCAATCAAACAAATCCAAAAGGATGAAAAAAGAAGAAACTGTAAAATACCTCATGGTAAAAACAACTGACCTGGAAAATAGATCCAGGAGAGACAATGTCTGTAACATGAATGTTACTTGCAGCTACTGTGGAGGTATAAGACCAATAACACCAGCACACAGGAGGGCTGCTAGCACAGAATCTTTGATCTGTTTTCTAAGGAAAGCAACTTTAAGGGCTTTAAAATATCACTTTAATTAAGCATACATATATCATTCACTTAGTTCAGGGGAAAAAGTCAGCACTCTGAACTTCAGAGAAAACATAAATACAAATTACAAGCAGAAATTATATAAACAGAGTAAATAACACAAATTAGCAGACAAGGCTCCTGTCTGTCCATAGCAACACATACATAGTTACCAGATAGAGGAGCACCAACATCTGGGTTTTCAAAGCCGGGGGTTCCATAATGGCTACCCAGAGTCTTGTCTGGCCAAATCACACAAACACTCTTCCAGTGAGTGAGCCTTCAAAGCAAAATGCTAACCTCAGAGTATATATATATATACACTCCTTCAGGGTCAGCCCACAGAAGATGTCACAGTCATGTGACTCAAACTCATGTGACTTAGGCTTTCTTGAGACTTAAGCAGGTCATCAAAGACTCTTGATTCAATTAAAGACTCAATCGAAGGCACTTGATTGCCTTAGTACTGAGAAGAACTCCAAAAGAAAAACACAACAAAAAGTCCCACTTTGCTTGCCATTAAAATGTCAGAATCATTGGACTACCTGAAAACCATAATCAAAAACAGGATCTAGACAGCACATTTCAAGAAATTTTCAAGGAAAACTGCCCTGATATGCTGGAACCAGAAGGCAAAATAGGCATTGAAAGAATCAACCAAGCACCTTGGGAAAGAGATCCCAAAATAAAAACTCTTAGGAAATTTAAGCCAAATTACAGAACTGTCAGGTCAAGGAAAAAATGCTGCAAATGTCCAGGAAGAAACAATTCAAATATCAGGGAGCCACAGTCAGGATTACACAGGACTTAGAAGCAGCAACATTAATGTCTCGGAGGTCATGGAACATATTTCAGAAGTCAAAGTAGCTAGAACTACAACCAAGAATCACCTAAACACTGAAATCAGGCATAATACTTCAAGGGAAAAAATGGTCATTCGATGAAATAGAAAGATTTCAAGATTTCCTAAGGAGAAGACTAGAACTAAACAAAAATCTTATCATCTCCAACATCAAGAATCAAGAGAAGCCAAAAAAAGTAAAAAAAAAAAGGGGGGGTGGGGAGGAATCCACAAGGGATTCAATGAGCTGAATTGTTTACATCCCTACATGGGAGGATGATACATGTAATTTTTAAAAATTATATTACTAATAGCACAGCTACAAGTAATATACATAGACAGAAGGTTCTGATTTAAGGTGAATTTGAGAAAAATGACATAAGAAATAATTAAGGGATGAGAAAGAAGAGTACAAAAGGTGCAAAAGGAAGGAGGAAGAATAGGGTAAATTACTTCACATGAAGAGGTGTGAAAAACCCATTCCAAGAGAGGGAAGCATGGGAGGGTGGATGATGGGCATCACTTGAACCTTATTATCATCAGTATTGGCTCAAAGAAAAAATAATATACAGTCAGTTGAATATAAAAATCTATGTTACCCAACAGGAAAGTAGGAAGGGAGGATATTAAATAAGGGGGAGGAGGGCTGACAGAAGAGAAGGCAGACTGGGGGAGGTGGTAGACAGAAGCAAACCACCATGGGGGAGGGAAAGGGTGAAAGGAGAGAGAGGGAGTTCCATTTCTGGGAGCCAAGATGGTGAAGTAAGAAGTAAGTCACTCTCACTCTCCCTAACTGACCTCTGAAAGTCCAGAAAATTCCACCCCAGGAAAAACCCTGGAACAGCTGAACCAGCAGAAAGACTGAGTGTAGCAGTCTTGTAGCCCAGGAAGCTTGGAGGATTAACTGGAAAGGTCTCTCTCTCTCTGGGGGAGGGGGTGCAGTACAGGACAGGAGGTGTCCCAGTAAGCCAGTGGCAAGCCCCACTTCAGCAAGGCAGGGGGAAATCTTGAGCCCCAGGGTGATGGAGCAGGCAAGCATCAACACTGGGACCTGCCCTTCCTCTCCGTCCCCTACCAGCAGCTGGTAGACATCAGCTTGGAAAACCACCACATGTGCTGATATTCTCCAACAGCCAAATCTCCCAGTGCTTCAGCATAACTCCAGGAAGCACCACTCCAGGAGGCACAGCTCCAGGATCGCAGACATTCTCCAGCAGCCAAACATTTGACTGCAAGGCCTGGGTTTGCAGGCATCCCCCGGGGGCCAGACTCCCCACCTCCACCCAGAGAGCTCCAGTGTTGCTGACTGCAGTTCAGAACCAGGTAAACTGCCAGACCCCTACAGCCTCCAGCTGCCAGCACCTGAGGCCCCAGCACACAAATCCAGTGACCAGGCCCAAGGCTCCCAGCATAAGAAGCTTGGGTCAGTGTCCTCTGCACTCCAACAGGATAGCTCAACTTTAAAAGTCAGGAAATAGGTAAACATCATGAGCAAAAAGCAGAAACAGACAATGAACATAAATTCTTATTATGGGGATAGGGAAGATCAAGGCACAAATTCAGAAGAAGACAACATTATCAATATACTCAATCTGAAACCTCAAAGGGGAGTATGAACTGGTCTCAAGCTCAACAAGCCTTCTTGGAAGAGCTCAAGAAGAATTTTAAAAATCAAGTAAGAGAAATAGAAGAAAAATTGGGAAAAGAAATGAGAGGTATGCAAGACAGTGTCAATGGCTTGGGAAAGGAAGGACAAAAATGTAAAATTTCTCATTGAAAATATATCCAGGAGTGACAATTTAAAAATTATTGGTCTACATGAAAACCATGATGAATAAAAGAGCCTGGAGAACATCTTTCAAGAAATCTTCAAGGAAAACTTCCCTGAAGTCCTAGAACCAGAAGGTAAAATAGTCATTGAAAGAATCCATGGATCACCTCCTGAAAGAGATCCCAAATTCAAAATGCCAAGGAATATTGTAGCCAAATTCCAGAATTACCAGGTCCAAGAGAAAATACTGCAAGCAACCAGAAAGAAACAATTTAAATATCATTGCACCACAGTCAGGATTATGCAGGACCTTGCCACTAGTACATTAAAAGACCAGAGGGTATGGAATACAATATTCTGTAAGGCAAAGGAGCTTGAATTACAGCCAAGGATCAACTACCAAGCAAAACTGAATGTAATCTTTCAGTGGAGGAGATGGATATTCAGTGAAATAGGGGACTTCCCAATCTTCCTGATGAAAAGACCGGAGCTCAACAGAAAATTTGATCTTCAAACACAAGAATCAAGAGAGGCATAAAAAGGTAAAAGGGAAAGAAAACAACAATAACACCATGTTATTAATAGCTGACTGTTTACATCCCTACAAGGGAAGATGACACTTGTAACTCTTGAGAACTGTATTGTTATAGCCATTTAAAAGGGGTATACATAGACAGAGGGTACAGGTATAAGTTGACTTTGATGTAATGATAAAAAATCTAATGAAGTGGTGAAAAGGGATTGTACTGGGAGAAGAGGAAAGGAAGAAACAGACAAGGGTAAATTACTTCACATGAAAAGGCACAAAAACCTATCATACTAGAAGAAAAGAAAGGAGCGAGATGAGCATTGTTTGAAACTTACTTTCATCAGATTTGGATCTGTGTTGGCAATCAAAATGGGCTCTTAGCACTCAGTTCAACCAAGTGCCCTTGAAGAGTTTGGCCTTTGTTTCCTTGATTAGATTGGGAGTCCTTAGTGACCTTCTTGCCTCAGGGGAGGGCCTAGTTTACACAGGTTTGAGTGGCATGTTTGGGACATCAGAGGCTTTTAGACCACGTGGGTTTAAGTCACCTCTTTGTGACAATTTCAGGTCACATGGGTGAGTTGCATGTGTGACTTACCCTTGACCCTGAAAAAAATATAAAACCAGGGGTTGGCTTTCTCTTTTTCCAGAGCTCTTACCCACAGCTGTAGTGGCGTGTGTGATTCTGGGCCGGTCCTTGTTATGAGCTCCTGGGCTAAACTTAGATGTTGGTAACTATGAATTGTATTTGGTCTGTCTGTCTGTTTATAATGTATCTTGTAATTTGTTTGTATTTTCTCTGAAATTCAGGGTGCTGGCTTTTTCCCCCCGAACTAAGTGAGTGGTATTTGTGCTGAATTAAAGTAAGCCTGTTAACCCCTTAACATTGCTTTCCTTAGTAAAGCAGATCAAAAGAACCTGGGCTTCGGCAGCATTCTTGTTGTTGGGCTTGTGTTGGTCTTTCACCCCCACAACAGCTGCTAAGCCAGATTGTTGAAACAGGATCAAAGATGGAATGATAAAATCAGTTAGGTATAGAAATCTAAGTTACCCAGTAAGAAGTAGGAAGGAAAAGAGGAAAGAAAAGGGAGAGGGTGGATAGAATAGAGGGAAGAAGTAGTAAGGGTAAAGGGGAAGAAAAGGGAGGGGGCTGACAGAAGGCAGGCCAGACTGAAAAAGGCAAAACTTTAGTGAGGAGAGAAAGGGAGAGAAGAGAGAAAAACACATGAACAGGGGAAAAATAGGATGGAGAGAAAGATGCAGATAGTAATCATAATTGTGATTGTGAATGGGATGAACTCTGGCAGAGTAGATTAAGAACCATAATTCTACAATATGCTGTGTACACGAAACACATTTGAAGCAGAGGGATACACATGGAGTAAAGTTAAAAGGCTGAAGCAGAATATATTATGCTTCAGCTGACGTAAAAAAAAAAATAGGTAGCAATCCTGATCTCAAACAAAGCAAAAGCAAAAATAGATCTAGCTAAAAGAGATAAGGAAGGAAACTACATTCTGCTAAAAGGCACCATAGATAGTGAAGTAATATTATTAATTAACACATATGCACCAGGCGGTATAGCATCCAAATTCTTAGGGGAGAAGTTAAGGGACTTACAGAAAGAAATAGACAGCAAAAGTATACTAGTGGGGGACCCCAACCTCCCCCTCTCAGAACTAGATAAATCTAACCACAAAATAAACAAGAAGTTAAAGAGATGAATAGAATTTTAGAAAAGGTAGATATAGTAGACACCTGGAGAAAATTGAATGGGGATAAAAAGAAATATACCTTTTTCTTGGTGGTACATGGTACCTACACAAAAATTGACCGTATTAGAGCATAAAAACCTCACAATTCAATGCAGAAAGGCAGAAATATTAAATGCATCTTTTTCAGATCATGATGCAATAATAAAAATTACATGTAATAAAGGGCCATATAAAGATAGATTAAAAATTAATTAGAAACTAAATAATCTAATCCTAAAAAATGAGTGGGTCAAACAACAAATCAAAGAAGTAATCAATAACTTTATTCAAGAGAATGACAATAATGAGACAACATACCAAAACCTATGGAATGCAGCAAAAGCAGTACTTGGTGAGGGTGGGGGTGGGAATTTTATATCTTTCAATGCTTACATCAATAAAATATAGAAAGAGGAGATCAATGAATTAGGCATGCAACTAAAAAAAGCTAGAAAAAGAACAAAATACTGAAAACCGAAGAAATTAATAAAATTGAAATTAAGAAAACTACTGAGCTAATAAATAAAACTAAGAGCTAGCTTTATGAAAAAACTAATAAAATAGATAAACCTTTGGTTAATCTGATTTTAAAAAGGAGAGAAAGAATAAACAAGATGAAAAATAGAGTGAAGGGAAGTACACAATTAGTAATCATAACTGTGAATTTGAATAGGATGAACTCTTCCATAAAAGGAAATGGATAAGAGAGTGGATCAAAAACCAGACTCCTACAATATATTGTTTATAAGAAATAAATATACTTGAAGCAGAGAGACATACAAAGAGTAAAGATAAGGGACTGGGGCAGAATCTATTATGCTTTAGCTGAACTAAAAAAAACAGGGGTATCAATCCTTATCTCAGACAAAGCAAAAGAAAAATAGACCTAATTAAAAGAGGTAAGGAAAGAAACTACATCTTGCTAAAAGGTATCATAGACAATGAAGTAACAAGTGGTATAGCATCCAAATTCTTAAAAGAGAAGCTAAGTGAGTTACAGGTTCATGACCAAACAAGAAATAGGAAAAGGAAAATAGACAATTTTGATCATATTAAATAAAAAAGCTTTTGCCCAAACAAAATCAATGCAACCAAGATTAGAAGGAAAGCAGAAAGCTGGGAAACAATCTTTATAGCAAGTGTCTCTGATAAAAGCCTCATTTCTCAAAGATATATGTATATGTATATATATATATATATATATATATATATATCTGAGTCAAATTTATAAGAATTCAAAATACTCTCCAGTTGATAAAATGTCAAAGATTATGAATAGGTAGTTTTCAGATGATGAAATCAAATCTATCTATAGGCATAGGAAAAAATGCTCTAAATCACTTTTGATTAGAGAAATGCAAATTAAAACAATTCTGAGGTACCACCTATCAGATTGGCTAATACGACAAAAAAGGAAAATGATAAATATTGGAGAGGATGTGGGGAAACTGGGACATTAATACATTGTTGGTGGAGTTGTAGTTGTGAACTGATCCAACCACTCTGGAAAGCAATTTGGAACTATGCTCAAAGAGCAACCAAATTGTGCATATCTTTTGATCCAGCAATACTACTACTAGGTTGAAATGATGAACAGGCAGATTTCAGGAAAAAAAAAACTGGAAAGACATACAAACTGATGCAAAATGAAATAAGCAGAACCACGAAAACATTATACACAATATCAGCAACATTGTGTGATGATCAACTATGAATGACTCAGCTCTTCTTAGCAACACAATGATCCAAGACAAGTACAAAGGACTTATGAAGGAAAATGCTGTCCATATCCAGATAAAGAACCAATGGACTCTGAATGCAGATGGAAGCATACTTTTTTCACTTACTTTATCCTCTTCTGTGTTTTTTCCCTTTTGATCCATTTCTTCTTTCACAGCTGTGACTGATATGGAAATGAGTTTAACATAATAGCACATGCATAACCTATATCAAACTGCCTACCATTTTGAAGAGAGGAGGGAAGAGCGGGGTGGGGGGCGGGGAAAGAGAAAAATTTGAAACTCAAAATCTTGTAAAAAATGTTTAAAATTGTCCTTACATGTAATTGAGGGAAAAATAAAATACTATTGAAGTTTTAAAAAGAGGGCAAAAAAGAAAGTGGTGTTTGAGTTTTAACTTGAAGGAAATCAGGGATAAGAGCTTGAGAGAAGGAGAGATAGTATTCCAGGAATTAGGGTGAGTGGGTGAAAATTCCTGGTTTTGGGAGATGGAGTGTCATGCAAGAAACAGTAATGAGACAGTCACTGAATCATAGAGTATATCAGGAAAGCAAGGCTTAAGAAGAATGGAAATTTAGGAAGAGGTGAGGTAATGAAGAAATTTAAATATCGAATATCAATCAAACTTTATATTTTGTTCTGGAGATAAGAGGGAGTTACTACAGTTTATTGGGTAGGGGAGCAATATGGTCAGATCTTCACTTGAGGAAAGTCACTTTGGCAACTGAAGAGAAAAAACAATAGAGTCAGAGATAATTAAAGCGGGGTGGTAATTTAGAAGGTTATTGCAATGGTCCAGATGAAAAATACTGAGCACCAGAACTAGCTATATTTAGGGAAAGAGGGGATTTATATGAGAGCTATTGTGAAGGAATATGTTTAGTCATTTTTCAGCCATATCCAATTCTTTGTGACCCCATTTGGGGTTTTCTTGGCAAAGATACTGGAGTGGTTTACCATTTCCTTCTCCAGCTTATTTTACAGATGAGGAAACTGAGGCAAACAGGGTTAAATGACTTGCCCAGGGTCACAAAACTAGTTAAGTATCTGAGGCCTGATTTGAACTCAAGTCTTCCTGACTCCAAGCCAAGCACTCTATCCATTGTACCACCTAGCTGCCCATTGCTAAGGTAGAAATAATAACATCTGGCAACAAATTGGATGTGTGTGGTGAGTGAGATTGTGAAGTAAAGGATAACATTGAGATTGTGAGCCTAGGTCACTGGGAGGATAACAGTGCTCTCAACAGTAATAAAGAGCAGAAGAAGGGAAGGATTGGAGGGAAAATAATAAATTTGATCATGAACATGTTGAATTTGAGATACGGCACATCTACTCCAATATGTCCAAAGGGAGTTGGTAATATATGTTTATGGCTCAAGAAAGAGCCTATATCTGGGTATATAGATCTGGAAATCATCTACATAGAGGTGATAATTAAGCTCTTAGCAGTTGATGAAATCACCAAGAGAGTATAGAGCAGGGGTGGAGAACCTGCAGCCTTGAGACCACATGCGGCCCTCTGGGTTCTCAAGTGTGATCCTTTGACTGAATCCAAATTTCCCAGAACAATGTGAAGTTTGGACTCAGTCAAAAGGCCCACTTGAGGAAGCAGAGGGCCACATGTGGCCTTGAGGCTGCAGGTTCCCAACCCTGGAGAGGGAAAAGAGAAGACGCTAGGATAGACCATTGGGAAAATATCTATGGTTAATGAGCATGACATGTGAAGAATGTACAAAGGGGACTGTGAAAGGATTGACCAAACAGGGAGAACGAGAACTAGGAAAGACAAAAACCTGAGGAGGAGAAAGCATCCAAGAGAAGGAACAGGTAAGCAGCTGTTGTTTGTCCTTCATTTTTGAAGCAAAGTCTGAATGCAGATGGAGGCAAACTATTTGCTCTCTTTTTTTCCTTCTTTTTGGTTTCGTTTCTCCTTTCTCATGATTCATTCCATTGGTTATAATTCTTCTTTGCAACTGGACCATTATGTAAATAAGTTCAATGTGAAGGTATATGTAGAACCTACATTGGATTACATGCCATCTTGAGGGGAGGGGAGGAGAGGGAGGGAGAGAAAATTTGGAACCCCAAAACCTGTGGAACTGAATGTTGTAAACTAAAAATAAAACTAAAAAGAAAAAAAAAGAAAATCTTAGAATTCCATGACCTGCCTTTTGAATGTTCACCCTTCATGTTGAGACATCCAAAGGATGTCTCTACCTAGGTGTCCTATGGGTGGTCTAACTTAACAGGTCCCTAACTGACGTTGCAATTTTTTCCCCTACAACTGTCCTTTCTTCTAACCGCACATCTGTTTTTGACTCTACCATCTACTCTTCCCATTAGGTTCTAAAATGGACTTATCTTTGAATCTTCGTAGATCTAACATCCAGTCAGCTATCAACTATACATTCCACCTACACAATATTTCTTTCAGTTTTTTTTTTCTCAAAGCCACCATCCTAATATACGCTCTCATTACCACAAGCTAGGAAGGTTGCAATATCCACTTATTTGAATGTTTTAGATGCTTATTTCAGGTATGGGTTGGACTAGATGACCTCATAGAGAAGACTTCTATTTTACAAAGTAGTTTATAGAGTGATATTTACCATGAAATGTGTAGAAAACACAGCAGGCACATGAAAAACATTCACATTTAATTTTGGCATTTTGAGCTGGAATCGCACTGATGGCAAACCAATTTGTAACTTTTGAAGCTAGTAAATTATTTAATTAATGAGTAATTTGCCTTTATGTGGGTGTAAGCAATGTGCAGACTTTTATCCAATATTAAATTTAATATTTAATAGCTGTTACACAAATTGTGCATATGAAATGCGGACACTGGAGCCATCTCTTCCTTCAGCACATGCAACAATTTTCATTTTTCATTGTAGCCCCGAAACTTGCTTCTTGATCATGGCAATTAAGGGTTTTCCTGGCACTGCAGCACTGAAGCTTCCACTTTACAACACAGCTCTAGTTGAATAGCTTTAATCAACCATCAATTAGTCTTAAATCTATAACTCATTTAGTCTGGGCCCTTTGGTAAATGTATTTTCCCCCTCTTCAAACTGGGAGGGAAACGTTAGAAAAGTTAAGCAAATTATTCCAATCCCTGATGAGTAGTTTGCTGAGTGATATTTCTGTAACCTGCCTAATAAACTGGTTATCCTATTAAACTCATTTTTAGCAGCTTTCATTTGGTTAAGCAGGGCTCCAGATGGTAGCTGTCAAAACGTTTCTTATAATTAGCATCAATAAACTTCTCCTGAGCCTTTAAAATTCATTGCAGATCACATGTCTATAATTATAATAAGATCAGGAATGTTATTAATATCTAGCCCTCTCAGTGTTCAGTTACACTAGAAAACCAAGTTCAATTCTAGAGAAACAGAGTAGACTAATTCTGATCGGCTGGAAATTGGGAGAATGGAGTTGGCTTGGATGCCTGTATTAGCTTGACTGTTTTGATGGATTTCACAAGCCAAATACATTAAAAAGAAAAAAGAATAAAAATTTGGTCAAATGAGCCCCAAAGTAAGACTGGTCTGTGCCTATAGCTATCTCTGGTAAAGCAGTTATTTAAGGTATTTTTGGAAGTGTTTTGTACTGCGTAATCGTGAACCACAGAGTTAGTAAGAACCACGTGAGTTCAATGGCCATATGGAGCAGTTACTGTGATGTAGACAAATTGTTTCCCTGTCATAGACTTGCTTCCTAACCATGGTCATTGGTCCTGAAGATGTGAGTGGTTAATTACAAGATGAGAGGGTGAAAAAAGACGTGCATGGTTTTGTGCAGGAGCATGGAAACGTGGACTTCTCGTCTGGGCGTATAGTTACAGCTAGTACCTTGATTCAGGCCCTCATCACCTCCCACCTGGACTCTTGCAACAGCTTCTCAATTGGTCTCTGTGACTCCTCTCAAAACTCTAGCCCATGGCGGTGGAGGGGGGAAAATTTGGCCTCAAGGCCACATGTGGCCCTCTAGATCCTCAAGTGTGGCCCTTTGATTGAATCTCAACTGCACAGAACGAATCTCTTTAATAAAAGGATTTGTTCTGTGAAGTTTGGACCTAAATGCCGATTTTCCTTAATTTCAAGTCTGACCACGCTTCTCTCCACTGAAGACAGTCTAATAACGGCTAGCTAGTATTTATATCACTCTTAAAGTTTTCAGAGCATTTCACAAATATTATCTCATGGATTCTTACAACAACTTGGGGGAGGGAGAAGGTAGATATTATTGTCACCATTTTATAGATGAGGAAAATGAGACCGACAGGCTAAGTGACTTGCTTAAGGTCACACAGATAATTGTCTGAGGCTGGATTTGAACTCATATCTTCCTGACTCCAAGTCTGGTGCTCTGCCCACTGCACCACCAAATTGCTTCTATTGGCTCTCTATTGTCTCTAAGATAAAATTTGAACTCTTTTTTGTCTTTAAAAATCCTTCACAATTTGGATTCCAGCTTATTTTAACAGGCTCATTGGATATTATTCCCCTTCCCAACTTTGAGGGCAGAAAAATTGGCCTTTTCTCTGTTCCTCACAGAGGATACTCCATCTCTCATCCCAGATTGTCCCCTGTATTTGGAATTTATTACTTACTTCAACTTCATAGATTTTTTTTCTTCTTTCAAGATGAAGTCAAGTATTAACTCTTACAAGGAGACTTTCCTGACCCCTCCCCCAACTACTAGTGCCTCCCTTCCAAGCAAACTTGCTCCTAAGTATTTTGTATTCATTTGTATTTAGGCTCTTTGTATTTGTTCAATAAATATTTATACATATTTCTAATATATAATATATGTATGCATACACATATACATGTATATTTGTGTGTGTGTGTGTGTGTTTGTATACTTGTTGTCTTACCCAGTAGAATGTCAGCTCCTTGTGAGTTAAGGATTGCCTCATTCTTTGTATTTGTATCCTTGGTGCTCTCTACACCTCTACACCCTAGTGCCTGGCTCACCGTAGGTGTTGAATAAATGCTTATTGACTGATTGCTACGTGATTTTTATTTTTTAACATTTCAACAGATTCTCGTTTAAAAATAAAGAATTTGCTAGCGTAGGGCATCTATAGCTATGCAAAATGGATGAGAGTTGGGCCACTTCGAGACCATCTAAATCTATTTTTAGCCTGATTTTTCTTTATAGGAATTTATAGATGTTTAATAATAGGGTCATATCTTTCATCTCACTTTTTCATGTTTCCAGTTTCTGATGATTCTGTTCTTTCCCCATTATACCTGCTAGTTAGCCTTTCTTCTGGCAGACAATTGCTCTTTCATCTTCTGATTGTCAAGCGTGCTTTTATAACAAAATGTGCACCAGCATTTGTATAGACTACTATGAATATTTTGATGCTAAGGGAGAGAGTTGGTATCAGATATAAGTAATGGCAGTTCACTGGGAATAAAAGTATTTTCAGTCCTTTGAGAATAATTCTCTTGCTTATTGCCTTATCTAGACAGATATCAAGGGGCTATTCCACTCTTAAAGGCAAACACTCCCTTTTTTCATACACAAAGCAGCCTATAGCAGGAAACGAAAAAGTACTTGCTCCATCATCGTTCCACTTTCTGCATCCTAAACCCAAAATACTGTGTTTAAGTGAGTAATAGCACATTGCTAAAGATGGTGAATCATTAGTATTCATGACTTACCTTAACTTTATTTCATTGGTAAACAAGGTTCATCCTTAGAGCTCTCTAGAGCTAACCTTAACAGCATTGTTATATGAGAGCCCCAGTTCCATGAGTATATTCATTTTTCATATACACAATCACTGAATTTCAAAGTTGAAAGAGTTAGAAATGCGGTTCGGTCACTCCCTTAAGAAACAAAACTTAAAATGAAGTGAGTGAAGGAAGCATTTATTTACAATTCTTGCAAGAGTTGGGTGTATGATACCCCAAAAGGGGCATACACACACACACTGTGCAGAAGTCAAACTGGGCATTATATGGGATTAGTCATTCCTGGTCCATCCCTTCTTCAGATTTGGGATTGGTCCCAGCTCTTCCAGGTTACAATCTTTCGAGCTCAGTCACCATACACTACTTCTTGACATATCTCCCCTACCCCTCAACATGGGTTCCATGTTCAAAAAATGGAGGGATAATCTATGCATGAGTGTGTAAGGTAATATGAATGAAGGTTATTAGGCATTAGGCATGCGCAGATGCAAGAGAACTTTGTCCCTTGTTTGAACTCTCAGGTTTTGAGGGGTTGTCACGTTCTGCCTCTAGTCCGTGTTTCAACCATAAATTGAATAAGGAGAAGATCAAGGGTCTTGGTGTTTCCCCTCATAGTGCTGTGGAAGCACAATAATTAAATTCTTTTCACACAAAAGGGAACTCAGAGGCCTATCTGACCAAAAATCCTCTTTACAACCTATCAAGCAAGTGGTCATCCAGACTTGGTCTGGAGAATTCCTTTGAGGGGAAATATACCATCTCCCCTGGGTGGTTGCAAGGGTCCAATGAGATCATAGTTTTAAAGTGTTTAATATAGTGTCCAGCACATAGTAGGTGCTATATAAATGTCACTTATTATCATTATTATCACTAGAAGAGGCAGCCCATTCAACTTTTGAAGACATTGTTTATCCTTCCAATGAGCCAAAATCTAAACCAAATTTCCCTTCTAAATCACAGCTCTTCTTGGAAGATATCTATCATTCATTCTCTTCTTAATGTCTCTCTTTACCAATTTAAAAATCCTTAGGTGCCCTTGCCACTCCTCCTTCTGCATAAATTAGAGGCCCTTCAGCATCTTGGTTGTTCTCTTCCTGATAGATTCCAGTTTATTAATACCTTTCCTAAAATGAAGCACCCAGAACATTAGATGAGGTCTGATTAAGATATTATCATTTTGCAAAATGATATATATGGAAATGTTTTATATGACTGCACATGTGTATAACCTATATCTGATTGTTTATGGTGTCAGAAAGGGGGAAAGGGGGAGGAAAGGAGGGAGGAATAGAATTTGGAACTCAAAATTAAAAGGAAAACCCAAATGTTTAAAAATTGTTTTAACCCGTAATCGGAGAAAATACATTATATAAAATATATATTATATCTATAATATATTATACAAATATATTATATAAAAAGACATCATTCTGGTGGAGTACTGTGATATTTATGTCTGTAGAATAATAGCTAACATTAATATAGTGCTTTGAGTTTGCAAAGTGCTTCATGTATACTATCATTTGAGGTAAATGCTGCTATTATTCCTATTTTACAGATGAGAAAACTGTGCCTAAGAGAGGTTAAGGGACTTGCTCAGCTAGTGTATTGGGAATCAAGAAGGGCTCTTAGCACTTTTTCAACCAAGTGCCCTTGAAGAGTTTGGCCTTTGTTTCCTTGATTAAATTAGAAGTCTCTGATGACCTCCTTGCCTCAAGAGAAAGCCTAGTTTACATGGGTTTGAGTGACGTGTTTTTGCTATCAGAGGCTTTTAGACCATGTGGGTTTAAGTTGCATTTTTGTGAAGATTTTAGGTCATGTGGGTGAGTCACATGTGTGACTGACCTTTGACTCTGAACAAGATATATAAAACTAGGGATTGGCTTTCTTTTTTCAGAGCTCTGAGCTGTAGGAATAGTGACCCATGACTCTGAGTCCGCTGTTGTCGAGCTCCCTGCTGAACTCAGATCAGCTGCTGGCTGGATGGTTGAAACAGGTAGTAAGTCCCTGAGGCAAAATTTGAATGTGGATATTCTTTTTTTTTTAAATTTATTTTAATATGTTTAGTTTTTCGCATTGATTTTCACATGTGTTTGAATTACAGATTTTCTCCCCATTTCCACCCCCCCC
>JAQQSZ010000037.1:5414-53408 GCA_028646595.1 Phalanger gymnotis | reverse complement strand
GGTTAGAAGCGAATTAGATACGTGAGGAGGGGAAAGGCAAAAAGAGAGAGTGAGTAGGATAAAAGGAAAAATTGGATGGAGGGAAACATACAATTAGTAATTATAACTTTGAATGTGAATGAAATGGACTCACCCATAAAACAGAAACAGCAGAATGGATTAAAAATCAGAATCTGACAATATATTGTTTACAAAAAAACCATTGAAAATGGGAGATACACCCAAAGTTAAAATAAAAGGCTGGAGTAGAATTTGTTATGCTTCAGCTGAGGTAAAAAAAAAAACAGAGGTAGCAGATCTTAAAGTTAAAGCTAAAATAGATTTAATTAAAAGAGATAAGCAGGGAAACTACATTATGATAAAATATTCACTAAAGAAAATAAAGCAATATCAATACTAAATTTATAGGCACCAAATGCTATATCTTCTAAATTTTTGAAGGAAAAGTTAAATGAATTAGAGGTGGAAATAGGTAGTAATACTATAATAGTGGAGGACTTTAACCTTTACCTCTCAGAATTAGATAAATCTAATGAAAAAATAAATAAGAAAGAAGTTAAAGAGGTGAATAGGATTTTAGATAAGCTAGATATGACATATATTTGGAGAGAATTGAATGGAAGTAGAAAGAAATATACCTTTTTCAGTGGTACATGGTACTTTTGCAAAAACTGACCACATGTTAGGTCATTAAAAACTTTATAGTTAAATACAGAAAATCAGAAATATTAAATACATCCCTTTAAGATCACAATTCAATAAAAATTATATTTAATAAGGGACCATGGAGACACAAATTAAAAACTAATTGGAGACTAAATAACCTAATCTTAAAGAATGAGTGGGTTAAAGAACAAATCATAGAAACAAGAATCCTTAAAGAGAATGACAATAATGAGACAACATATCAAAACATATGGGATGCAGCAAAAGCAGTAAGCAGAGGAAATTTTATATCTCCAAATGCTCATATCAATAAAATAAAATGCAGACCAATGAATTGGGTATTCAATTTAGAAAATTAGAAAAAGAACAAATTAAAGATCCTCAAACACAAAATTGGAAATTTTAAAAATTAAAAGTGAGATTAATAAAGTCAAATGTAAGAAAACCATTGAACTAATAAACAAAAGTAGGAGTTGGTTTTATGGAAAAAATTCAATAAAATAGATAAACAATTAGTTAATATGATTTTTAAAAAGAGAGAAGAAAACCAAATCACCAGCATTAAAAATGAAAAGGGTAACATACAACTAATGAAGATGAAATCAAAGCAATTATAGGGAGTTATTTTGCCCAATTATATGCCAACAAATTTAACAATTTAAATGCAATAAAATAATATTTACAAAAATATAAACTGCCTAGATTAACAGAAGAGGAAGAAGAATATCTAAATAAAACTATTTTAGAAAAAGAAATTGAACAGGCCATAAATGAGCTTCCTAAGAAAAAAGTATCAGGGCTAGATAGATTTACAAATAAATTTTACCAAACAGTTAAAGATCAACTAATTCCAGTATTAAATAACTTATTTAGAATATTAGGCAAGGGAATCCTACCAAAACTCCTTTTATGAAATAAATATGGTACTGATACCTAAACCAGGAAGAGCAAAAACAGAGAAAGAAAATTGTAGAACAATTTTATTAATGGATATGGATGCAAAAATCCTAAATAAAGTACTAACTAGGAGACTACAATATATTAGAAAGATTATACATTGTGGTCATGTGGTATGCCAGGAATGCAAGGATGGTTTAATGTAAGGAAAATTATTAACTTAATTGATTATATCAATAACAAAAATCATATGACTATGTCAAGGGGCAGAAAAAGCTTTTGATAAAATACAACACTCATTCCTACTAAAAATGCTTGAAAGCATAGGTATAAAGGAATTTCACCTTAAAATGATAAGGAGCATCTACCTAAAACTACCAGCAAGCATTATTTGTAATGGGAGTAAGCTAGAAGCCTTCCCAATAAGATCAGGTTTGAAACAAGGATGCACATTGTCACCAATATTATACAATATTATATTAAATGTGCTAGCAATAGCAATAAGAGAAGAAAAAGAAATTGAAGAAATCAGAATGGGCAATGAGGTAATAAAACTTTTTTTTTCAGACATTATGACAGTATACTTGGGAGATCCTAAAAATTCAACTAAAAATTTCATGGAAACAATAATTTTAGCAAAGAAGCAAGATATAAAATAAATCCACACAAATCACCAGCACTTCTATGTATCACCAACAAAACCCTGCAAGAAAAGATAGTAAGAGATTACTCCATTTAAAATAACTATAGACAGTATAAAATACCTGGGAGTATATCTACCAAAACAAACCCAGGAACTATATGAACATAATTATAAAACACTTTTTACATAAATAAAGTCAGATTTAAATACTTGTAGAAATTTTAATTGTTCATGGGAAGACAGGGCCAATATAATAAAAATTACAATTTTTCCTAAGCTAATCTATTTAATGCCATCCCAATTAAATTACCAAAAAATTATTTTGCAGAGTTAGAAAAAATAATAACAAATTTCATTTGGAAGAACAGAAGGTCAAGAATATCAAAGGAATTAATGAAAAAAAGCCATAAAGGAAGGAAGTTCAGCAGTATCAGATCTTAAACTATACTATAAGGCAAAAATTATCAAAACTATCTGGTACTGACTAAGAAGTAGAAAGGGACATCAGTGGAACAGAGTAGACTTATAATACATGGTAGCAAATAATTATAGTAACCTTGTGTTTGACAAATTTAAAGATTTAAGCTTTTGGAATAAGAATTCATTAATTTATTAGGAAAAAATTGTTGGGAGCTGGAAAGCAGTCTGACAGAAATTGGGCATAGACCAATAACTTACACCATTCCAAGATAAGTTTAAAATGGATACGTAACTCAGATATAAAGGGAGAATCATAAGAAAATTAAAAGAACAAATAACGCATTACCTATCAGACTTATAGATGGGAGAACAATTAATGAATAAACAAGAGATGGCATTGTGAGGGGTAAAATGGATAATCTCAATTAACTTAAATTAAAAAGATTTGATACAAATAGAACCAATGTAGCCAAGATTAGAAGGAAAACAGAAAATTGGGAGAACATTTTTATAGACTGTTTCTCAGGTAAAGGTCTAATATCTCAAATTTATAAGAATACAAGTCATTCCCCAATTGACAAATGATCAAAGTATATGAACAGGCAGTTTTTCAACAAAGAAATAAAAACTATGTACAGTCATATGAAAAATGCTCTAAATCACTATTGATTAGAGAAATGTACATTCAAACAACTTTGAGATATCATCTTACACCTATCAGATTATCTGAAATGATAGAAAGGAAAGTGACAAATGTTGGAGGAGATGTGGAAAAATGGGGACACCAATTCACTGTTGGTGGAACTGTGAATGGATCCAACAATTTTGGAGAGCAATTGGCAATTATGCCCAAAGAGTTTTAAACTGTGTATTCCCTTTGACCCAGCAATACCACTGTTAGGTCTATTTTCCAAGGTGATTAGGGAAAAAGGAAAAGAACTTATATGTTCTAAAATATTTATTGTAGCTCTATTTGTGGTGACAATGAACTGGAAATTGAGGGGATGTCTATCAGTTGGGGAATGGCTGAACAAGTTTTGACACATGATTGTGATGGAATATTATTGTTCTATAAGCTCAGTATACTATTTTTGAGCTCAGTGCTCTTAAAGAAAAAACATATAAAGACTTGCTCAAAATAATAGAGAGTGAAATGAGCAGAACCAAAAAAAACATTGTATACAGTAACAGCAATATTGTTTTAAGAACGAATTTGAGTGATTAAGTTATTTTGACTATTATAAATACTCAAATTAACTGTTAAGGACATGAAAAAAGATACTATCTTCATCTTAAGGGGGAAAACTGATAAATAGAAGTATGTATAGAATAATTATATATATATACATATATGCAATATGTATATATATAATACGTACACATACTCTCTTATTTGTGTCTTATGGTGGCCCTTTCTAGGGCAGGGTGTGGGTGGGGAAAAGAAAAAAAAAGGATTGAATCTCTTCATCTACGTCCCAGGCCCTTGGGATTCTTATGTCCTAAGACTTTCACCAATTATTCCACCCCTTACCTTAGCCATGTTGGGCAAAGATGTCAAAGCCAACCATCACTGGCACTGATAGTTTTGTCCATATTACAGGAAAAACATGAAGAAATGAAATCTGGAGCTGATTGCTAAATCTTGTTTTATCCAATAAAAAAATTACCTTTCCCCCACTTTGGTGCCCCAAACATTGAAAGTGATGCCAATGAAACAGCCTGATATTTTTCACTATTCCATTTTATTTGTTCTTTATATGGTAGAAGTATTGCTAGATAGAGAAACGGATACAAGGTAATCAGCATAAAGAGGAAGACAATTCGTAAAATATAAAAAGAAAGAATTTGAAGGTCAGGCTAACTTGGAGATAATTTATTCCATATTCCATTTTGTTTTAAACAGATGAGGAAACTAAGGCAAAATAATTACAAATCCTGTAATCTGCCCTGAATAAGCCATTTAGTTGGGTTTATATAAAGGAACAATTTTTTTCTTGTCTATTATTCTGATTCAAGTTGAAATAAAATATCAGATACATATGAATTGATTAGTGAAAGATAAGCTTAGACATTTCATGATAGTGATATGATCTATCTACAGTGGACTTGTTGCATTTCACAGAGGGAGAGTTATTCAAGAAAAGGGGAAATGGGTATTTTTCTAATTTTTTATGATTTATAATTTCTTACACAAGACTTTCTGGATTTCTTAAGACTTTGAAATTAAAATAGAGCAATGCTTGACAAGTATATATGTATTTGGTAGAATTGCACAATATGCTTCGATGTGGTCTCATTTGGGGAAGGAGGGAAGAAAAATATACATCTATTCCCTAAAACCATTGTAATTCTGTAACTTGAAACCTCCTCTAACTGAACACATTTTTGGCATTGCTTTCCATTCTTCTAAGTTTTCCCCCCTCTTCTTTTAAATGTCTCCTGGCTGCTCTCTATTACTACATGGGCTCTTAGGTTTTTCCTCTTTGTAATATGATGCCTTTGTTCAGCAGTGTGCAGGAAGCTGTCTTACTGTCAGTCCTGCTCAGCTGCTTCTCTTTTTATTAGTTAAATATGTGGTTTCTGCTGTTTTGTTTTGTTTTGTTTTGGTCCTACTCTATTTTTATGTTCTCTATATGCCTTCCATTGAAATATACTTTTATGAATTTTACCTCTCGAGCTATTTGGCTTGCTCTATATTGAAAAAATCCAAAATACTTTTAATTTCTAAAAAGAACTTTTTTACACATTAAAAAGTAAACTTATTTCAGTAGGTAGCAAAGAATCAAGCATCTTATTGGGTGTCTATTATGTGCCCAGTTCTATGCTAGCTCTTTACAAATATTTTCTCATTTGACCCTCACAACAACCCTGGGAGGTAGGTGCTATTATTATCCCCATTTTGCAGATAAAAGGCTGACAGAGATTAAAATTAAGTGGCTTGTCCAATATCACACAGCTTAGAAATTGAGTCTTCCTAACTAGAGTGCCCCAACACTCTTATCTACTGTACAACCTAGCTGACCTAGGAGCATAACACAAATGAGTTTCTGAACTTAGAATTGAAAGGCAACACGTCATAGGGAAAAGAGTACTGGACTCAGAGTCAGAAGGTCTGGGTTTGAATCCTGTCTCCGACTTTAGCTATGTGACCATAGGTAAGTCATTTAACCTCAGAGCCTCAGTTTTTTAAACATGTGTAAAATGGGGATAATATTCACATTGCCTTTCTCACAGGGTTGTTATAAGGAAAATGATTAAAATATGTGTTTTATCATCATATAGTCATGAATTTTGTTTTGCTTTCTGTTAGGCATGTAGGTCTGTCTTGTTTTTCTAACTAAATTCTAAAATCTTCAATCACAGGGACCAGAGTGAGGAGAAACTTGAAGCAGTGAAACCAACTAGAAAGCTACTGGACAAAGGTTTTATTAAGACAGTGAATGTGTTCTTGTAGTCTTACTGGTAGCATTAAATAATAAGAATAAATACTTATAAATGCTTGAATAGTACATAGGCATCACCCCAGGTAAGATTTGAAAAAAATTCCAAAATCAGTAAAAAATCCCAATAAAGAAAAAAAACAAACAGCACAGAGTTCATAACTATAACTATATATACACGTGCGTATACACATATACACATGTGTATGTGTATATGTATAAATATAATTGGCTTAATTTAGCTTACAAGTCAATCTGTAAAAAATATTATGAATTTTAAAAATTAAAAATATATTTTAAAAATCACAATGAGAATTAAATTCTTGTAATAGTGATGTAAAATTCTTGAGTAATTCTGAAAAAAATTAGAAGAAATTATCTCAGGAGAAGCCTCCACTTGTAACATTGGGGTAGGGGAGGAGGGTAACACCAAGTTAGGCTCATGATTTATGGGGTAGACTGAAGTTTCCAGGTCAGTGTTAATTCATCACCTGGGAGTTTAGAGATGAAACATATAAATGCCTTGTGAGAGAGAAGACTCTCTAATAATAGGCTGAGATTAGGGTACCAGCCTTGCACTAGGAAAGGTTACCCTTTCGTGTGGCTCCCAGATTTGTCCCATGATATCATATGCTACAAACCAATGACAGGAAATGCACAAACTGGGGACAATCACAAGTGTTTATAAGAAACAGGATCAGCCAAGTTGAAAACATTTATTAAGCACCTTTTAGGTGCCAGGCTCTGTGCTAATCATTAAGGATACAAAGACAAAACAAACAAACACAAACAAAATTCCAAAAAACCTTTTTGCTCTCAAGAAGCTCACAGTCTAATGGTGATAACTTTCCAACAACTACCTTCAAACAAGATACAGACAAGATAAATTAGAGATAATCAACAGGGGGAGGAACTAATGTTAAGGTGTCTTCTAGAAGACTGGATTTTAGCTGGGAATTGGAGACAAGGAGATGGTAATAAGCAGAGAGAGAGTTCTAGGCATGGGAATAGTCAGTGAGAATGCAGAGTTGGGAGGTGGCGTTTTTGTGGGAGGAATAGTAAGGAAGCCAATGTGACTGGATCACAGAATAATTGTTTAGAGTAAGATAGGAGGGGCTTAGGAAGGGTTTTGAAAGTCAAAAAGAATTTTCCATTTGATCTTACATGCGATAAGAGGCCACTGGAGTTTACTAAATTCGGGATGGTGTATAATGTTGTTAGACACGTGCTTTAGGGAGATGATTTTCATAACTCAGTGGAAGATGGACCAGAGTGGAGAGAAATTTAAGTTAGAGAAAACAAATAGCCAGCTGTTGCGATAGTCCAGGCATGAAATGAGGTGAGGACAGTGTCAGAGGAGACAGAGGGCATGTGAAAAATATGATGAAGATAGAAAAGACAGGACTTGGCAACCGATTGGATATGTGGGGTTGGGGTGAGAGATAGTGAGGAATCAAGGATGGCAACTAGGTAGGACAATGGCAGTGTCCTTGACAGCATTAGGGAAGTTGAAACAGGAGGGATGGGGGAGGGGGAGATAATCAATTCTATTCTTGACATGTGGAGGTTAAAGATGTCTAATCAGCAGTTGGAGATGTGAGACTAGAGGTCGGGAGAGAGTTTCAGGATGGATAAGTAGATCTGTGGATCATCTTCATTGAAATCATTGGGATCTGATGAGATCACCAAGAAAAATAATATAGAAGAAAGAAAGAAGGAAAGGACGTATAAGGACAAGAGAAGTGAGTGTCCAGGACAGAGCCTAGGGCATTCACAGGATGATCTAGCAAAGGAGACTGAAAAGGAGAGGTGAGATAGATATAGAGAACCAGGAAAGAGTACTGTCACGAAAACCTAGAGAAAAGAGTATTAAAGGAGAAGACAGTGATTGACAGTATGAAAGGCTTCAGTGTCAAGAAAGATGAGGATTGACATTACACCAGCCCAATGCACTCTTTATTAGAGAGATTCTTTTTTTTTTTTGATGAGGTAATTGGGGCTAAGTGACTTGCTCATGGTCACACAGCTAGTAAATGTCAAGCGTCTAAGGCTGGAGTTGAACTCAGGTGTTCCTAACTCCAGGGCCAGTGCTTTATCCGCTGTGCCACATAGCTGCTCCCCCCCCCCTTTTTTGTCCCATTAAACTGTTTTAATGATCTCAAAATTCTGTGGCAGATTTTTGGTCAAGTTTGTTTCTATTTAAAAATTACTGATTTTAAATCTAATAACTTAAAACTGCCACAAAACAAATGATCCACAAAAAGCATTCCTTTCCTCCTGAAGCTTTTACAATGCATTATAATCATTAACTAGTCTTTTCCTATTAAACTCAGATGGACAATTGGGACAAGCAGTTCTGAGACCATTTTTCCACAGTTTTCTATCACTGAGTGATTGATTCAGCTGAAGTGACTCAGGGGAAGGGCATAAGGAGCTTCAGTTCCTTCACATCCCCCCCAGTTTATCTGGTTTTTTTCTCCAGCCACAAAATGGAACAAAACGAAAACCAAAGACTGTCTTGTGCTTTGCTTCTTGCCCCCTAACTTTCATCTCTCCAGTCTCCCTAGAGGCAAACCTTTGAGAAGGAGAATTTCTGGGCTGCCAATACAAAACTGCTCTGTGGTTACCCCTCCTGCAGCTACTGTACCACTATTCAATGAAGCTGGTGGGAAGTGCCACCACATTCCTCCTGTCCTTGTGTTTTCTCCAGAGACTTTTAAAAACTTCTGCTCCCTTACAGGAAAACTCTACTTTCCAGTTCCAATCTTGCAATAACTTCCTTTCTTTCTGAGCTTGTGAGAAATACAATTCCCAGGATCTTTAGCAACTTCAAGGACCCCACACAAGGCAGCCAATTTAAGCATTGCCAAAAGAACTATTACATACATAGTATTATTTCTGTGTATAGGCTCTCATGTTTATAGAAACTTGTGCTTGCCTAGTGGTATATGGTTTCAATACTCCTCTCTCTCACTTGGAACTTCCAAATGGTGTTGATTTCTCTTCTTCCTCCCCTCACAACTCAGCCTCTCCGAAGTGATGATATGTCCCTTCTCCCTCTACAGGGATCTATAGCTTCTTCCCAGATCTCTGATCAACTGCCATCATTAATCACACCAGAAAAGGATTTAGAGGCTACTGAATTTTCTTTTATTTAAAGAAAGGAAACATAATCAATAGTGATGTAAAGTTAGATATCATTGATTTAGTCAATCAATTACCCCACCCCACTTAACATTTTATACTCTGTTACCTTAATCAGGAGGGAACATCTCAATAGAATCAAATCTTAGAATGTTACATAGTTATAACAAATCAGTGATATAATGATGCTGTAATAGCAATAATGTAAGTGATTAAAGAATAAATTATGAGAAAACAGCTGCCTGAAATGGAGTTTCCTGGAATGAGGAATAGGAGCAGCTTATTCCCCCAAGTTTAGCCCTCTCCCAAAGAGAGAAAAAATTGTCCACCATCTTCATAGAAGTCTCAACTTTGAGCTCATCCCTGTCTAACAGGCAAATGAAAGGGAAAACAAAGTTGCCTTCCAAAGCTCTAAAGTCTCACCAGTGTGTTCCAATCAGTTCAGTTACTGATTTCCCTCATCTGTAAAAAGAGCTAATCAGAACGTGGAAGTGGGGGCCAATACCAAGAGACCAGTTCCCAATCATTGGGTTTTTTTGTAAATATTTTATTCATCTTAAACTTAAATACAAAACAAAAAAAGAAAAAAAAACATTTCCATGTATACAGCAGAACATGAGAGGATTCAATATAAAACAGTAAATTTCCATTTCAAGAAAACATATGTAATAAATACTACACATTATTTTCAAACTACCCAGCTTTTCTTTGTTTCCTTCTAGGTTTTCTTGTTCTCTGCTATGAACTTTTTACTTTACTTCTTCCTCACTCTCCCTCCCCTGCCCTAAAGAAGGCTACGATTAAATGTAGATATATATGTATATATGTACATATTCATAAATATCTATAAACATACACACATACATACATATACACCCACACACATATATTTAAGCCCATACTATGCAAATTTCAACTTGTCATCTCTTTCTCTGGAAGTGGATAGCTTCTTCCTTCATAGGTCCAAGTGTTTCCATATTTTTTTCTAAACTAAGCAATTATAAGGGATTTCCTATACCATAGCAGTATTCTAACACAATCACATCCTATCTGCGAGAATGGATATGAAAGGTTTTCCCCCAATTTTCTGCATTCTTCCTATTCTTGTCTACATTGGTTTTATTTATACAAGAAAAATTTAATTTAAAATAATCAAAACTATCCATTTTACATGTTCACCTTAAAGGTAATCTAAGGTTTGATATTCCTGAATCTCCTTCCTTTACATCTTTTCCCCCTAGTTTCTTTGAAATTCCTGACTTTTGTCCTTCCAAACTATTATTTTTTCTAATAGTAAAATAATATTTAGTAAATTAATTGGGATGGCTTTGAATAAATAGATTAGTTAGGTAAAATTTTCAATTTTTTATATTGGCTTTACCTACCCATGAACAATAAATATTATTCCAATTATTTAAATCTGATTTAATTTGTAGAAAAAAGTGTTTCATGTTTAATGTTCATATAGATCCTGTGTTTGTTTTGGCAGGTGTACTCTCAGGCATTTTATACTGTCTAGTTATTTTAAATAGTCTAAAACAATAATGAATAATATTGGTGATACATAGTGTAGTTTCCATGTTTTTCTCTTTTAATTAAATTTGTTTTAGTTTTAATTTTATCTGAGACCATAATTACTACCCCTGATTTTCTACATGATAAATTCTAACTCTAACATTTTATTTTATCTCTGTGTGTATCTCTCATTTTTATTGTGTTTCTTGAAAGCAACATATTGTTGAATTCAGACTTTTTAATATGCTATCTATTTCTGTTTTATGGGCAAATTCATCCCATTCATATTCGAAGCTATAATTACTGGTTCTATATTTCCCTCTTTCCTATTCTTCCTCGCTATCCTTCTCTGCCTTTTTATCCTGTCCCTTTAAAAGTGATCTAATTACTTCTACCTTCTATCTTGCCCTCCTATTCCATAACTATCTACCCCCTCTAAGAGTCCCTGCCTTATCCTCTTCCAACAATATATCCCCTTACCCTCTTATTTCTTTCTAAATTTAGAAGACTTTTATACCCTTACATACATATACATACATATATATGTTATTCCCTCTGTAACCCATTTCCAATGAGAGTAAGGTTCCAGCAATACCTGTCCTCCTCCAAAATTGCTTCTTCTGTATCAATTCTTCCTTTCATGCCTCATTTGTATGTGGTAATTATTCCTTTTTATCTCTCCCTAAACAGTTTTATTTTTTTTACAGTGTCTCCATCATACACAGCTCAGCTCAAGCCTTTCTTCGAATTACCTAAATAATGATGATGCCCGTAAGAGTACTGATAACATTTCCATATATAAGAAGTTAATAATTTGACCTTATTGAATCCCTTATAATTGATCTTTAATGTTATATTTCTCCTGGATCTTAAATGTTAAATTTTCCACTAAGTTCTGCTATTTTTGTCACAAATACCTGAAAGTCTTTCAGTTCGTTAACATCCATTTTTTTCCATTCAGGATTATGCTTAACTTTTCTGGGTAAGTTACCTTTGGTTGTAACTTTAGTTCTTTTCCTCTATGAAATGTAGTATTCCAAGACCTATGGTCCTTCAACATGGTAGCTGCTAGATCTTGTGTAATTTTTATTGTATCTCCATGATATTTAAATTGTGTTTTTTTTTGTTGTTGTTGTTGCTTGCAATATTTTCTCCTTAACCTGGGAGCTTTGAAATTTGGCTATGATATTCCTGTAAGTTTTCTTCTTGGGATCTCTTTCAGGTGATGATCAGTGGATTATTTTCTGTTTCTGCATTGCCTTCTTGTTCTAGAACTTCCAGACAATTTTTCTTGATAATTTTTTGTAATATTATATCAAGATTCTTTTTTATCATAATTTTTAGGTAGTCTGACTCTTCTTGTATTATTTCCCCTGCATCCATTCTCCAGATCAGTTGTTTTTCTGAGATGCTTCACACTTTCTTTGCTTTTTTTCATTCTTTTGATTTTGTTTTATTATTTCTTAGTGTCTTATAATGTCATTAGCTTTCCCTTGACCAATTCTAGTTTTGAAGGAATTATTTTCTTCCTTAAGCTTTTGATTCTCTATTTCTAGTTAATTGACTTTCTTTTCATATTTTCCTTGATTTTCTTGGATTGCTCCTAATTTTTTTTCCTAATTTTTCCTTGATATCTCTTATTTGATTTTTAAAGTCCTTTTTAAGTTCTTCCAAGAACTCTTTTTGGGCTTGGGATCATTTGACATTTCTCATTAAAAAAAGGAATGGATTTTTTAGCTCCACTATCTTCTGAATATGAACCCAGATCTTCTCTATCCCCACAATATCTATCTATGATTGGTTTTTTTTCTTTTGCTTACTCATTTTTATTTTTATTTTCCTTTTAGCAGTCATTATTATGATCGAATTCTAGTCCCAAGGTGTGGGGAATGATGCCCCAAGCCTCAAGTTCTTCTTATTATTATTTTCTGAGCTCTGTCCTTGGGTCCAATCTTCCATACTCCTCTCTACCCTCAATGAATTTCAGTTTTTAATCATACAATTTTAAATGCTTTCTGCATTAAATGCTTTTCTACATTAAAATATTTCTGCATTATAATAATAAAATCCCCTAAAAATGAATAGGAAGTGAAATTTTCATTCCCTTTATGCATAAGTAGCGTGTATTTTCTTGTAACTTTCAGAAGTCGATCTTTTTTTTTAATGGTTTGCATATTGCTTCTACAAATTATTTACTCTAATTTAGTTAGATTAACCTAGTCACCATGCAGCCAACTCATATTAAAGCAGTAATCTCATTCATTACTTACATTTTCATAATAGTTTTGGGTGAAAAACATTTTTGAAAATTTTTTTCAGTGCTTCCTTTTTTTCCCACAAACTCTAAACCCTTACTGTGATAAAGATAGTGAACTACCAGAAACATCAACTTTATCTTTAAAATTACATTTATAAGCTTCCTACTGACTTGGATATGGTCTTCGTGGACCACTTCTCCATTTCTGCAATTTAAATGAGCAAGATTAATTTAAATGATGAGTTGACTAGGTAAGGGCTCTAGTAAGTTTTGTTTTATTTTGTTTTTTTAATGACCTTCATTTCTATTATTAAGTAATTTTTAAAAATAGTGGGGCTTGTGAATCCTCCTGGCATGTATCACTGAATACAAGCTTCACAGTGTCTCTTTTTATCAGGCTCCAGCATATTTTACCATTAGTGCCATCTTGTGAGCATTCAGAGCAACATGCAAAACAGAAACGCATTGTCCAAGGAATGACAGCATTAAAAAGAGAGGCTTGAAGTATTAGTTCTAAAAATGTGGATTGTTTTAAATGTCTACAGTGTTTGTAGTCTTCAAAAGAATATTATGTCATCTCTGCTACCACCAAAGCATAATTAAATGTGTGAACTTGCAGAAGATCTTACCTTTTTGAAAAGGAATAAGATCTCCTCTTCCTTTTTTAAAAGCATTCCTGGACACTTTGTGATGATTTAGTTAGGGTTAGTTTTAGTTGGCACTGTTTAAAATAATTTTGCTAGGGTAAAAGGAGAAAAAAATCTGTGGCATTCATAACAAGTTTGGGCAATGACCATCAAGGTCCCTTCCAACTCAGATTCTGTGAAAATGATATATAAAAGTCTTAAGAGTATTTGCGGTTAACCTAAAGGATGTAGTCATCGAGAGTGAATCTTTGTAATTGTGATTATGAAAATATTTTGTCTCCACCTTTCATTCAAGGATCTCAAATTACTTAGACATGAATTTATGAACCTTCTAAAAAGTTCAAAGAAATCTATATCCACAATGACATTCCCCTGAATGAATGAATGAATCTGTTCAGAAAACATTCTCAGACATGAATGATGCTTAGGCTAAAAATCAAAGTGTCAAGACATACAATGAAATTGTGGCTGTTCTAAGCAGAGACCGGCTAGTCCATTGACTGGGATTTTATTGATCATTAAATAGGAAGTAGGTACATTCCAATACTAAGATTCCATTAAGTAAGTAAATCCATAGCTAGGACTTTGGGAAACAGTGTGGATGATTGCTGATAGGTATTTTTGTTACTTTTTTATATATAAAATGCCCCAGTTAAAAGTTCTAAGTTTTTATAGCAGATTGGGTTTAAGTAGTAACATTTATATCCAAGGAAAAACTGTACCTATCAACTTGTCATTCCCCTCCCCATACTGCTTATCTGTAGGCATTGTTTCCCCCTCCTACTTCCAAAGCGGGAGGAACCTTTTTGATTCAAATTCACCTTCTCTGTTCCCTTGTTGAAGTGCAATGTCCAATGGGGCACTTGTCCTGCGTGGTTTCCTGAATAATGCCTTCCTGTTACTAACAAAAAATTGCCGTCTCAGCTTAACATTTACATAGTGCTTTAAGATTTGCAAAGCATTTTATGTATTATGTCGTTTAATCTTTATGACAACCGTGCAAGGTAAGTAATACAAGTATTTTTACTTGTATTTTACAGAAGGAGAAAATGAAGCTTAGAGTGATTAAGTGACTTTTCTTGGTCACATGATGTCAGAGGTGGTACTAAAACTCAATCATCTTGATTTTAGGTATAATGCTGTACTATATCATGAATAGAAATGAATTTCTAATTATATTCAAATCTAAGCATAAATAAAATATTAAGATTAACTTCTATAAACAACATATAAGAAATCATTAATAGCTTTATAGTAGAGGCAGTGTGGCAGACAACAGGTCTTGGAGGCAGGAAGACTTTAGTTCAAGACCTATCTCTGACACATTGTGATCCTGGGCAATTCACTAAACCTCTTGGTGCCCCAGGTAACAAGCTCTCTAAGACTACAAGGTATAGGGCAGGTGCTGACCAGTGTTTGTAAGGGGAGTTTCTTCACTGGAATTTCCCCTACCAAGAAAACCATAGGTCTGGTCCAAAAAACAAAATACTTTATTGTCTCATCTTGTGCATGTATGTGTCCCTTTTCCAACATACAAAAAGGTTGTCTTCTAAAAGTTCTTAGTCTGTTATTTGGAACTCAGAAGGTACTTTCCCATAGAAAAATTTTATAAATAGTGGCTAGAGTCCTCTGCCAAACCACAATAACCTATTTACCTGAGGATATAGCCAGATTCCTCCACAAATGCCATACTCCAATACTTTATCATGGAATGGAAATGACTTCAGGTAGTCAAAGGCTATTTTATCAGACCATTAGCCTGTCAGGACTCTTTGTATGATCCTAGTGATAGGCACTATTTGCTTAACTAAGCATGGAGAGGGATTATCACCAGAAGGCTGGTATTTAGGTGATGAATTTTTTTGGTCATATCAACATGAAACAGATATCAAATGCGAACAAAACCAAATGGCCTAAGTGCTATGTGTTCCCCTTCCATTTTTATAGTAATAGAGGCAGAATGGCAGAAAAAGAGAGAGGGAGTGGAGATTTCTAAGAATGATACAAATTTTAGACAGCTAGGTGGCACAGTGAATAGAGTGTCAGACCTGCAGTCAGGGAGATGAGTTCAAATCTGCCTTCAGACATTTACTAGCTATGTGACTCTGGGCAAGTCGCTTAACCCTATTTGCCTCAGTTTCCTCATCTGCAGAATGAACAGGAGAAGGAAATGCCCAACCACTCCAATATCTTAGCTAAGAAAACCCCATGGACAAATCTATAGGGTCATGAAGAGTTGGATACAGCTAAACAACTGAACGACAACAACAATAGAAATGTTTATTTAATCATTTTTATTGAATGCTTAGCATTGTTTGAGGTTTTGAGGGAGAGTTTATGAAAGTCATGGTCCTTTCCCTCAAAGAACATAAGACATCAATACAGAATCCTATAATCCATTTTAATTATTATATGGTATTTTGAGAGGCAACCCTGCATAGTGGATAGAGAGTTGGCTTCATAGTCAGGAAGATATGTTCAAGGGTATCTATGGCTGAAAAAAACATGCAGGAAGGAAAAACTAGGGTTTAGCAGATGATTTCATACATCAGACTAAGTCTTCAGAGTCAATGTGACTTTCTGAGTGACATTGAGATGACATATTCGTTGGTTATAAAAAGGCATTTGATTTGGCAGAGCAAAATGCAGCTTTAAAGGCTATCTTCCAATAAGATATCTACCTTACATGTTATCATATAAAATCTCATGACAAATGTGACCACAGAGATCTTTAAAACAACAATAACAGCAACCTATACATATACCACAAGGAGGTTAAAGTCAAAAACAAAAAGCTTCATATTTAATAAAATATTCATTCCAGCACTTTTTGGAAAGAGTGACCCTAAAACCACATAAATGTCTAACATTTAGGGATTGGCTAAACAAATTGTGACATATCAATGAATTGAATTATTACTGTGTCATATGAACCAATGATTATGAAAAATTGAGAGAAATAGAGAAAGAATATGAATTTACAAAGAATGAAGGAGAAGCAAAAAAACTATATATTCGGTGATCACAAAATATGAACTGAACAAAACAAAAATATACATTGTGTAAAATATAATGTCCAAGCCTGGTTTGGGAAAAGAGTTAAGAAAATGTACCTCCTTCCTTCACTGAAGAAGTGAAGGGAGTATGGTTAACAGATATGGTCAACATATTGATCGGTTTTGCTAATTTTTTTTACTTTTTAAAGTTTTACTACTAGGAAAAGTATGCTGGGTAGGTATGGATTCAGAAATAATGTAATATAGAAACAAAACACATCTATTATAAAAAAAACTATCCACTGAGTGGCAATATCAAACTAGATATAAAACAAAGACACACATGCTCAAAGTTGTTCATCAGTGTAATGGAGTAAAAATTTCTATGCAAAATCTAAATAGAATGTAAATCTCATGTCTGCCAATACATGTACATGACACTGTGCTGGCTGCCTTGAGCCCTAGAATACTATACAGCTTCTTCAATGTGGTCCACAGATGTTCAAGAGGTCAACCAAACCATCCATAATGGAAATACAAAGTGGATGTTGAGTGTTTATTGCTATAGTTATGAGTTGCAGGTAGATAGGTAGCCTAGTGAGTTAGTATATCAGTACATACAATTGGGACAAATGCTGTAGATAGACAATGAGCTGAGCTCAAGATTAAATAGGAAGAGATAATGATAATAAAGGCTGACATTTACACTAGATTTATGAAGTATTTTATATGAATTATGATTTGATCTTCACAACAAACCTGCAAGATAGATTTTATAGGTATTATTATCCTTATTTTACAGATAAAAACTGAGACTCAGAGAAGATAAGGAACCTGTCCATGGTCCAATAGTTAGTAAATATCTGAGACAGGATCCAGAGGTAGGTTTTCCCAATTCTTCAAGTATTCTATCCATCACATTGCTTCTAAATCTGGAAGGCATTTAAGAAATTGTGTAGTGTTTTCAATGATCCCCCAAGCCACTTACATGCTACAGAAGCCCATCTTTTTGCATATAAACATTATCCTGGTGGTGCTATATGAATGTGAATTTTGGAACATCATGATCTCATAAGAATAAAAAAATTATGTGGCAGAAAGGTCAATGCAAAGATGCACGATGCATGTAAGTACACTGCAGCATATGACCAACAATGAATTATATTTGTGAAGTGGCATAAAAGATATCCAGGATAGATATGACCTGAAAAGGAGGGCCAGTCAAATAACAAGAATGAGGCATCATGAGTGGACAGCTCGAGTGCTTTTATCTTTTATTATTATTGACCTATTCTTATATCACCTTCATTTCCAAATTTCCTTTCCTCCTCCCCTGCCCAGAGAGCCATCCTTTGTAACGAAGAATAAAAACGAAAGGGAGAAGGCAGGAAAGCAGCAAGCTAGGCTAGCCTAACCAACACATTAGGTAAATATGACAGTCTATGAAATGTTCTATATCCATCCCAAATCCAATCTCCCCTGATCTTTAAACCCATATTTCTAACTACATACTGGATACCACTTAAATGCTTCAAGGTACTTCATCTTCATCTTCTATATCTACCCTGACTCTAAACATCCTATTTTTGTCAAGGGCATCACCATTCTCCCAGTATCTCAGGTCTGTAATTTTGAAGTCACTTTCCTACTCAAAAATCTTCAGTGTCTATTTATTATCTTTAGGACACCATGAACCCCTTAGTTTTGCATCAAAGCTCCTCCACAGTCTAGCTCCAGCCTACATTTCTAGCCTTATTTCAGATTGATTCCTTTCACATTCTTTGTGTTTTAAAGAAACTGGACAAGCAGATGTTCCCCATACTCAATCCATCACTTTCCTCTTCTATATACATTTACATTTATATAAGCTGTCTTCTATGCTTGGGAGAAGCATGTTCCCTCATCTATTCTTTCTGATTCATTGTCTTTTTTTAAAGCTCAGGTGACACTTTCTCCATCAATAATAATTGTTCAGTCGTTTCATTTGTGACCAACTCTTCTGAACCTTTTTGGAGTTTTCTTGGCAAAAATACTGGAGTAGTTTGCCATTTCCCTTCTCCAGTTCATTTTGCAAATGAGGAAACCGAGGCAAACAGGGTTAAGTGACTTGCCCAGGGTCACAGTTAGTGTCTGAGGCTAGATTTGAACTCAGGACTTCTTGACTCCAGGATCAGCACTCTACCCACTTCATTGTCATCACCATCACTATTCTATCAGATTTTCAAAGTTCTTTACCTATGCTATCTATCCTTAGAAGGAGATGCTGTTAGACACAAGGTATTGGAGAAGAGGAAATGGAGGCAAAAAGAGGTTACATGACTTTCTCAAAGTCATACAGCTAGTAAATGCCTGAGGCAGGATTTGAACTCAGGTCTTCCCCCCTCGAATTCCAGCACTGCCCCCAAGCTAACTTAGAACATGAAGCCCATATGGACATGTGTCCTAATCCTTTTTCTCCCAGTTCCACTGTGGATGAGGGGAGAGGAGAACAAAAAAGAGCATTAAATCCAAGATCTCTTGAGAGTTCTATGAATTTAAATGCTGCCATAACTTCAAATTGTCTTATTTTTTCCATTAGAAACTGACTTAGTGTATCACAGAAGTACATAATCAAAAATGCAAATTTAAGAAGGGAAAAGGCTGTTTTCCATCTTCCTAAATTAAAAAAGTGAGAACTGAAGTATTTTCAGATTTTTTAACTGGTGCTATAATCAACACTTGGAACTTATTATGCATAGAACATATTCCAGCGATGTTTAAACCACCCCAAACTGGGCTGGACTTCAAAGAAAACATATTCCTTAACTAAATGTGGAGCTTAAAAAAAATTCCCATAAGGTAACTATGTAAAGTTCAAAAAAGTAAGGAACTAAATTTATTTCACTCTATTTTCTATTATATTTAATAAGTAAAAAGTAACAACTATGTCAGTATCAAAGACAAACATAATTTCACCAGAGACCGAGTAGGAAAATGGTTGATGCTAGTCAGCTGAAAATCCTCGTAATATCTTGCACATTTTTGCCAGGGCACCATATGACTTCACCTCCCCCATTTTTTATGAAACCCCTCAGTACCTCTAAATATTAGTAAAAGATGGACATTAGTACAGAACATCTAATAAGGGTTCATGTTATCATCTTTGTGGACTGGGTATCTTGATCAGAGAAATCCTTTTGAAAATACTTCCAATTTTCAATATATTCTACTTGCATATACACTCTTAAAAATAGCTTTCTACAAGTTAAAGATTGGTATGTTATGACCGATTTTTTAAAAAAAACCTTGAGGTTGGGTTCTCTTAGAAATTCACACTTTTGGGTTAGAGTGCCCATATTATGGGCTCCATGCCTCAGTGGGCCTATAATCAATGCTTACCATATTTCCCCCAAACCTCAACATTTGCATATAAGTGAAGTCAGTTTAAAATGAATGTTAAAGGCAACGTGGAAGGGGAAAAATGAGATTGGCAAAGATAACAAAAGACAAAAATAGTGAATGTTGGAAGGATCATAAGATCACAGATTTAGAGCTGGAAGGGGCCTTAGAAGTCACTGAGTCCTACCCCTTCATTAAACGTGAGAATCTGAAATCCAGATGTTTTAACATCTTTAGGCCTTTCCCAGGGTCACAGAGATAGTATTATAGTTGACATTTGAACTAGTGTCCTATTATCCCATATCCCACTGGTGGTTCTCTAATTTTTGGTCGCAGGACTGCATTCATTACACTCTTAAATGTTATTGAGCCTCCCCTGCCCCACCCTGCCCAGACCTTTTGCTTAAGTTTATATCTATTGATATTTACTATATTTGAAATTAAAATGCCTTAGTATGATGAAAATACTTTGACCTCGCCGATCACCTGAAAAACTCTCAGGACTCCAGGAGTCTATAGAGCACACTTTGACAAACATTGCACTATATCATGTTGGAGCTGTGAATTGGTCCAATACTTATAAAAAACAATTTGGAATTATAGTTTTTTTAAGTCACAAAACTGTATATCATCTTTGATCCAATTATACCATTACTAGGAATATACCTCAAGGAGTATTATTTAAAAAAAATAATGAAGCCTATTCAATCAATCAATTGCTAGACAGTTATTAAGCACCTACTGTGTGCTAGACACTGTGCTAAGCACTGGGGATACAAAAAGAGGCAAAAAAAAAAAACCCCAGTCATTGCGCTCCAGGAGCTTACAATCTAATGGGAGAAACAACATGCAGATATATACAAAGCAATCCGTATGGAGGATAAATAGGAAATAATCAAAAGTGGGAAATCACTGAAATTTAAAGGAATTAGAGGCTTCCTGCAGAAGGTGAGATTTTATTTGCAACTTAAAGGAAGCCAGAGAGGTCAGTAGTTGGAGTGGAGGAGGGAGAACATTCCAGACAAGGGGGACAGCCAGAAAACATGTCCAGAGCTCAGAGCTAGAATGTCTTGATTGTACAACAGTGGGGAAGTTGAGTCACTGGGTGGAAGAGCACAAGTCAGGGAGTGAGGTGTAAGGAGACTGCAAAGGTAGGAGGGGGCGAGGTTACAGAAGGTCTTTGAATGCCAAACAGAGCATTTTGTGTTTGCTTCTAGAAGCAATAGGAAGCTCCTCTCTCTAACACTTTTTGTTCATAATATTTTCAGTGAGAACAACAAAAGGCTTTTGTACCATTGATACAATTAAAAATGAGAAATGCTTATTTCATCTCCATCTCCTTTTTTGATTCCTATTGCCATGTTTTGTAATATACAGCATATAAAGCAATTAACATATATGTACTTTGTAAATAATTGGTATCCCCTGAAACTTTTTTACTTAAATCAATAGGGGTACATGATCAAAACCATTGCAGATCACTGGACTGAAGAAAAATCTCACTTCCCTTCATATTTTTTAAAAATGGTAAATATTCACTGAGTATTCACTGATGAATAAATTTGATGTTGCTGATGCATACCACCAATGTTTATAGTACAAAAAGCATCTGAGGCCGCTACACTCGGTATGTATTTTCATACATAGCTAGTGTATTGATTTCTAGATTTATCTCTTAAAAGAGAGGGGATCACGTGGTAGTGACTGTGATGTAAAAAGAAAAATGAGCATCACTAAAAACTATTTTAAAAATAAAAATAGGAAAGCACGTTGTAAATCCCAAAAAAGAATTGCTGTGATGAAGTCTATTCATCAGTGAATATTCAGTGAATATTTGTCGTTTAAAAAAATACGAAGGGGAGAAAGATGGGTGTTTGTTTTGTTCGTTTTTTGGCACAGCGAGGTAGCACAATAGTGTCTGGAGTCCGTAAGACCCAAGTTCAAATGTGATGCCAGACACTTACTAGCTGTTGTGACCCTGGGCAAGTCACTTTATATCTGTTTGCTTCAGTCTGCTTGTCTCTAAAATGGGGATAATAATGGCATCTACTTCCCATCTTTGTTGTGAGGAACAATTGAAATGACAAACGTAAAGAGCTTGGCACAGTGTCTGGCACATGGTAAATGCTATGGAAATGTTGTCTATTAGCTATTACTTAGACAATAAATTTCTCATAAATGTTTAAAACATGAGACAGTTAGAAATTAGGAAACAAATTCTAGTGTCGGTTTTACCAATAAAATGCGACCCAAGACAAATCACTTGGCTCTGCGCCTTGTTTTTCTCAGGTCACACGTTTGTTGGATACCTATGTGGGAAATAGCACATCTATCAGAAAGTGACCCAGTGTGGATTTAATGGAGAAGGCGTACGTGCAAAATAAGTAACTACATGAATATATGCATAGTGCATTTCTTTCAAAAATAGCCTGCATTTGAGTTGGCTGCTGAATGGCTGCAACTGGGTTCTATTTCATAAAAGCAAATTTTGTCAGCTTCACAAGTTGTAAGTTTGTATGTGTTCAATCCTAAAGAGCTTTGAAACTAAAGCAGCAGCAGAAAGCCAGTTCGAAATGACATAATGCTCAGAGGTTAGTTTCTAATTAGAAGTAGGTTTTAATTACAGAACTTGGAACTCTGTACTAAATCTCATTTAAGTGAGACGCACAAAAGTTCATGTCACTTTATTTTCTAAAAAGTCTCTTGCAATCAAGAAATACATTTAAAAAAAACAAAACCCAAACATTTCCAACTCTCTGCATGGAAGCAAGTGAAGAGAAAGAGAAAACACAGAAATAAGCAGACACATAGAAAAGCTTTTTGTTGACTTAACTTCTAGCATTCAAGTCTGCCAAGTAAGCGTGCAAGGAATTAAGATCACCCAGGAGCAAGTCTGCGCTGGGTCTGACCAATGTGTCAGCGGTCCAGCAGCACCGGATAATGTGTTCCAGTCTTTGGCCAGGTAATGAGTCAGTGAAGACAGAGCATGTGAGTGGTGGCCGGAGGTTATAGGCCACCACCGCATACAATATGTATTGGTGGTCACCGGAATAAGGCACTTCTTTTGTTACCATTTGCCAGAGCGTGATGGCAAAAGAATAGATGTCTGCTTTGCCAGTCACCGTCTCTCCTTTGAGAATCTCTGGTGCCCTATGTGTGTATGTACCGCCCAGGTGGCAATGGTGGGCGCTCAAGCCCAGCAGGTCTTCTATCCTTTGCGAACACCCAAAGTCCCCAATTTTGCAGACCTCTTGCTCCCCGATCAAGATGTTGGCCGGCTTGAGATCCAAGTGGACGATGCCTTGAGAGTGGAGAAAAAGCAGACCACTGACCACATCGAGGGAATACTGGAGGCATCTTCCCAGGTCCAAGGGCTCCTTGGCTCTGGGCTCCTGGTCGTCGGGTGCAGAGCTAGCTCCATAGATAGCATTGTGCAGGGTCGTGTGGCCACCATACTCCATGATGATGGTACCCAGGCTGTCATAACCCTCCGGAGTGCAAGTGCTGGCGGCCAGGACACGCACCACATTTTTATGGCACAGCCTAGCCACGTTGAGCTCGGCCCAGAAGCTCTGTCTGGAAGCTAGCCGATTCTTGCTACACTTCTTCACTTGCTTTATCGCGACCGTAAGTCCTCTGTAGGTGCCCTTATAGACAGATCCGAAACCCCCGGTCCCCAGCTTCTTCAGGAAACATAGCTGTCCCCAGTCAATGGAGCACCATGCCAGCCTCTGGGGCAGCCGCCTAGCCCTTGGGGAGGGAGTGCCCTCTAAAAAGAGATTCCCTCCGTTCCCTGGGAGCTCCAACGGACTGCTGCAGGGCCGCAAGTCCACCGAGGGAGAAAACTCTCTGGAAAAGAAACGGGTCAGGGGAACAGGTGAAGGCATCAGGTACTTTAAGGCGGGGGACCAGCTCCCTTGGGAGGCAAAAGAGAGAGAAAAGGCCAAATGAGGCTCAAAGAGTGACCGCTCACCCTGCTACATCACTGCCTCTTTTATTCTCTTCCTTCATTTCCCTTCTCATGCCCCTGCCCCCCAATAAATAAGCTACATCTGCTGCTGATGGGATTTTATCAGATGAAAAAGAAAAGTCTCTGAAAGAAGGCAAAAACAATCACTTTCAGATGAAAGCATTTATAAGAATCACATAATGCAAGTTCTTGTATTAAAAAAAATTCCTAGGACGAGTTCACAACATAAACAGTGGGCATATGCCCTACAGCTCACCTTATAGCATGTTCCCTTACTATGCCCCTAATTAAAAGGAAGTTTTTCCCCCCAAGTGTCATCACCTAAAATCCATTCTTAGCCTACATAGACCACAACAATGAAATGAAATTATTTCGCACTTTTCAGGCTAGAGTGATTGTCAGCGTTTGTCTCCAGCTGCATTAAATAACTTCGGGCAGTTACGAGCAGAAATAGCTGAAATAAGAACAGCACACATTTGTTTAACTTATTAAAGGAACAATTAGGTGCAACATTCAGCAGTAAGGAATTGCAATGTTAATGTAATGGATACAAACAAAATCACTGGTACCCATAAGTCAAAGCTCTCTCCCCTTCATATCAGGAAAAAGTTAAGGCTTTGACATTCCATTCAGGATCGAGAGGAAATTAGCGATACTTCTTAGCAACATATAGAAGGAATTCCTTACAATCCTTGCAACCTACCATAGCAATTCAGCCCACCCAGTGAGTTCACTAGCAAGCGAGATTCTAGACAAATGAGTTACAGAAGTCTTGTAGTAAAATTGGCAACAAAAAGTGAAAGAATAAAGTCATAGTCGTGCCCTCAAATAATGGCAAATATACAGTAGAAAGTAGAAGAAAAGATTTAAGTAAAAAAAAAGTCTGCATTAGCTCTGATACTTACATAGAGCAAATGCATGAAATACAAGGTATTAGCAACCATTCGTTCACACAATTCTCTCATACATAAAACAAATAATTGTTAAGTTATTGGTACCAAACAATTGGAAAATTTTTTATACCTGCTTTAGGAAGAAAACACTAAGCTCAGTATTATCTCAGTTTTGGAAAACAAAACTTATGGAGATGGTCAGAGCCTAGATTTGGAAACAAAAGCTCCACTTTCCCCTTTTGACTTAGGTCACTGGGCCAGCCTACTTGGAGTATTTATGTGCATTGTAAGAGCACAAGTTTATGGTGAGCATTTAACCTTCCGTGTCTGTAATGTATTTGAATTCCTTTTCCATGAAGCCTTCTTTTATCCTCCCAGAAAGGAGAGTGATCCCACACTTTCCTGAGCTTCCCTAGAACTTTATTTATACCTATCATGAACCTATATAATTCTACTTTGGATTATAGTTTGTGTGTGTGTGTGTGTGTGTGTGTGTCTACTTTGTGGGTAAAGTCCCAAGGGTGGGCTCAAGATCTCTACCTTAAATCACTGAAGAGCTTAACATAGTATTAGCACATAGTCACTGTATCAAGGATCTATGATTTCATGGTGTAAAACATAGGAGCTCCTCATTAAGTAGTTGTTGAACTGAAAAAGAACAAATACCTTGGATGGGCAGATAGGTGCTGCAGTGGATAGAACGCTAGGCCTGGAATCAGGAAAACTCAACTTCCTGAGTTCAAATCTGGCCTCAGCTGTGTGACCCTGGGAAAGTCACTTATCCCTGTTTGCCTCAGTTTCCTCAACAGTAAAATGGTCCGGAGAAGGAAATGACAAACTGCTCCAGTGTCTTTGCCAAGAAAACCCCAAATGGGTCACAAATTGTTGAACACAACTGACTTGGAATCCTCCTAGCTCTACAGTATGATTTTTGTGCTTGAGTGTACTCCTAATTTATTACGTGTGTTTAGGTAAATCACATTACCTTTATGGGCCTTAAACTCACCACTTATCAAAAACAATGGAGATAATTCAATACAGTGAAAATTTAATTGATTTGAAAAGATTTCACCCAAATTAATAAAATCATAGTTTGTTTAAAAAGAAATGCAGTTGCTTTTTTTTCTAAATACCATATATATTATAAACCATAAGTGGATGCCAATAAATGGTATTTGCTCATTTAAAAAGTTAGTTTACCATAGGTTTCCACAATATAATAGTAATAACAACTTGTGATTATATATCACTTTAAGTTGCGCAAAGCATTTTCATGAGAAGCAGCATGTGATAGGAAGCTGGCCTCTGGAGTTGCTTTATGGATATTAGCAAATCACTGCTTCCTCTGGTGCCCCCAGGGAACTTTCTAAGACCTCCAAGTTGCAGAAATAGTACTGATCTGTAATTGGTAAAGGAAGTTCTTCACTGATACCTCCTTATACTGATAAAATTAATTAAAACAAAATACTGTATGATGCAGGTATAACATTATAATATATTATTATGTTCACGGAGAAATGGAGGCTCTGGAAAATTAAGTAAATTTTTTGCTCAACATAACACAAGCCAATAAGTATCTAAGGTAAGCACCCAAGCTACTATACCAGTATTCCTCAGTGGTAGTTCTAAGGACACATTTCAAACTTTTTATTCAATAAAAAATAAGCCTCCACAATGGATTCGGAATGGAGAGGTAGGGTGTGACCAGGAGGAGCTTCACTAAAGAATTTTTAGAATTTGTTCCTGAGTTCTCAGGAGTATTGTGAACATTAGCAGAGTAATAGATATGAAATGCTTTAAAATCCTTGGTGTAATGCTCCCTTCCTGCCCAAAATCCATCTGTCTCTACTTAGTTTAATGGAGTGCCTGGCTGAAAGGCAGAGCTGGTATTGTCATGCATTTTTTGTGGTTCATCCATTCAACAAATATTCATTAAGAATCTGTCATACACAAACAAGGTGCAAAAGTGGATAAAGAACTGGCCTGGGAGCCACAAAGATGTGTATTCAAGTACAACCTTTGACAAGTACTGACTCTGTGACACCTGGGAAGTCAATTCATTTAACCTCCCAGTGTACTAGGCAAATGTCTCAACCTATAAGTTTCAGAGAAGGTACCAAAGTGCATTGTTATTAGGACTCTCCTCATCTTTGGGTTCCCTATAGCAATGAAATCATAGGCCCTTCTCCTCTCCTTGTGTAAAAAATTTACTAAATATTGTAGGGGAAATAAAAAAAAGTATAACAATCTTTATCTTTGACCTTGACCTTACAGTTTAGTTGGGAAAATGAGAAGAATATATGTATGTATACATATTATATATATATACATATATATATACGTATATATATGTGTGTGTGTATATACATGCATGTGTGTGTATATAAGTATGTATGTATATTTGTTGTTGGTGAGTTGTTTCAGTTGTGTTCAATTCTCTGTGACCCCATTCGGGGTTTTCTTGGCAAAGATGTTGGAGTGGTTTGCCATTTCCTTCTGCTCATTTTACAAGATGAGGAACTGAAGCAAACAGGATGAAGTGACTTGCCCAGGGTCGTAGAGCATCTAAATGTCTAAGACAGGATTTGAACTCAGAATCATCCTGGCACTCTATGTACTATACCACCTAGCTGCCTCATATAACTATATATAACTACATTACAAAGTAGTATATGATAAGTGTTATAAGGTGATTTAGATATAAGTACCACAGCAAAGGAGAGAGATCATGTGGTTTAGTGTAAAGGTATCTAAAAGGCAGACATTCTGCAACACTCTTTATTATGGCCAGAACCAGATTAAAATGTAATCAGGAACTATTTAACAAAATAAATAAAGTCAATAAAACACAGATAATATTAATATGTGGTTTTCCAAATAAATGCACAAAAGACAGGGATCCTTTGTGCCTTCAGTAGCCCCATTTCTATTTGAGTTTGATACTACTGGTTTAGTAGAAGGAGACCTGGAATTTGGGTCCCAGCTCTAATATTTACTTCCACTGTCACTTTAGGCAAATTGATTAACTTCTCCAAGTCATTTTTTTTTCATCAGTAAAATAGGAATGTGCATTACTTACCTGATAGGATAGTTCTGAGGAAAAATTTTTTAAAAATTAGATAACTGTGAGATTTCATTATTTTTTAAAGCTGAGGTAGTTAGGTAAGGCTTGGAAGTCCATATTTTGCCCTGAAGTATTATATTCAGTTTTGCTGGGTAGGTGATTCTTGGTTTTAATGTTAAGGAAGGCTTGAGAGGAGATAGGATTCCAGCGACGGGAAGCACATTTTAAGAGGGACATTAATAACCTGGAATGCATACAAGGAAAGCAACCAACAAGGTGAGGGGATAGGAAGCCATATCATATATGGATTGGTTGAAAGAATTGTAAAAAATTTAGTTTAGAGAAGGAATATAACAGCTATCTTCAAATATTTAAAATCCGATCAGGTAGAAGAGGAATTCTGCTTGAGAGAAGGGACCGTCAGCACTTCGCAAAGTTCTTTGCACATAGTCAGCACTTAGTTAAAGCTTCATTCATTCACTTTGTTTTGCTTGAGCCAGAAAGCAGATGTAAAAGCATTTGGTGGAAATTGCATGGGGAGAGAATTTTGCTCGATGTAAGGAAGATCTTTCAAATACATGGAATCCTCATTATCTGAACATTCATTTCCCAAGTCTCTGAAGTCAGAAGGTTGCAGTTGTCACTACCTGTGATTTCAGGGGCGTTGGCGCTCTCTCTTTCAGCACAGATGAGCAAGTATTCTGCAATTTCTAGTCTTTGGAAGCTGCTTAGTGCACTGCTACCTGCCTACCAAGAGGTTGCACAGGGCAGAAAAAGTTGTCTTAATATGAAAATATTCATTAATGAATTGATCCCTTGTAAAATTTATCCACATTCAAGCAGCTTTCTCAGCCTAACACTAGCATGCATCCTCCCCATCTTCGTCATTTTCGTTGGTAGCTGCTTCTAAAGAGAATGTTTTGAATGTTAAAGGAGCAAAAGACAGATGGTGAATATTTTTGCAACAAGGGCCCCCTTCATGCTGCAGTATTGAAATGTGAAGTGAAGGCTATATGGTACTATCATCTTGTTTTGTCAGAAAAAATTATGTCTCCACAAAATCAACAATTGATTCATTCTTTCCTCTGAGAACTGGTCCATGGTGGCAATTATATCCCAATTGTTGTTAAAGATAAGATAAAATACAAATATTTTTATTTCTTAGGGTAAAGTTCTAACCTTTTCCCTCTCCATTACTTACTTTGAAATGTTGGTCCCCAGTTTAAATAAGTTTCCTTTAAGTGGCATTTTTTCTCTTATCAATTTTCCTTAGACTAAGAAGGGTCCTCCAGTAATTAGAGTGGTCCATAAGGGCATTGACTGCCTCATGAGGTAGGGAGTGAATTCTTCATTGACAGACCATTTATTAGGAAGGTTGTAGAGATGATTCGTTGCAGGTGGGGGATATAGTTGATAAGCTTTAAGGTTTCTTGCAACTCAGAGATGTTGAGATTCTGAACCAAGTCTTACAGGACAACTAGGATTCGAGAGATAAAAAAATGCAAGATGAGAAGGTATTATGGGGAGGGAAAATAGACAATGTTTTGAAGACTTTCAAAGACTTTGGTCTAGAGTTCTCAGAAATTGTTATTGTTTGAAGTACTAATGAGTGGAAGAGTCTGCTTAGGGCTGGAGCTACACTGTAATTAAACTTTATGTTCCCATTGGGGTGGGGACATGTTTCTAAATGTTACTCAACTGAAAGAAATGACAGCAGCATTCCTTCAGGGCTTATGACACTTGAAATGTTCCTAGATTGTGGCCCCAGCTAGAGAATATGAGGGGTGGTGGCTTCTTTGGAAATGGCATTGATAGATATAAACTACGTGTCACCCGTTTCTAATAAGAGGAACCTGGGAAGAAATGGAATAATTTGCTAGACCCTCAACAATTGGAATAGAGTTCCTTAGGGTCTCAATTCCACTAAGTGGTCACCTTACTTAAGAAAGGAGTGGATGAGACAGGAACCTTCCACATCACAGCAGGGGATGGAATTCTAAAAGAAAGAACCCAGGAAACTTGTGTCCAACCAAGAACTCTGGGAGCCCAAGCTCAGCAGGAGGCAGGGATAGACCAGTGTCCTAGTAGCCAACACCTGAACTTCAGTAGGACAAATGACCTGGGAAGCAAAGCCGGAGGTCCGCTGGAGGCAGTATAATTGACATCTAGGTGGGGCCTATTGGGGTAGGGAGATGAGTCAGGGCAAGAGGTGGAGCCAGCTCTGGGGTTGAAGCCTATGTAAGAAGAATACAGAGATGAGGCTGAAGCCAAAACCCAAATTAAAGCACTGGGAGACTGAGCCCAAACCCAGGAAGTCCTACAGAGGGCCTAGCCTTAGCCACTATGTTCAGGATGAAGCAGGGCTTCCTTACACCATCCCAAGAGTAAAACATGGAGATGAGTCTGACCCAAGCACAAAACCCTCATTCAGCAAATGAGGCTGGAAATATGACTAAACAGAAGAAAATGCCAAACACAGTGAAGAAATACTATGGATTAAGAAAAAAACAAGAAGTAAACCCAGAAGAGGAGAGTAATTCCATTACAAAAATACCTGGATGAATCAAGAGATACAAAATGTAAGAGGTAAGGTGGAAAGAAGGAGAAGGAAAATTAACAGCTTAAAACACAAAGTGGGGAACCTTGCCCAAGTAACTGACTCCCTGAAAATGAATGCAGGCCAAAGAGAAAGCAGCGACTTTGAGAAACAATAAGAAATATTAAAACAAAATAAAAAGATTAGGGAAAAATTTAAGGTATATCCTGATACAACTGACCTGGAATACAGATAATAGCCTCCTTATCAGGCTCCCTGCCTAAAGTCTCTCCCCACTTCCATGCATCCTCTTTTCAAGCCGCCAAAATTATCTATGTCGACCCTCCCTTCTACCTCCACTAAAGAAATGCCAGTCACTCTCTGTCATGCCAAGGATCCAATATAAAATTCTGCTTTATATATCTTTTATATCTTTCCCACCTTCTTACTCTTTATTCGCCTCCACATATCCTACAATCTAGTAATACTAGCCTTCTCAGACATTTCTCCTAATACTATATATGTATATATACACATCTATATGTATATTAAAATATATACATATATATTTTAATCAGTTCCTTACATACATTAGATCTGAAGCATTTATCAAAGAATATATATGTATATATAATATATGGATTTATATACACATAGATGTTTGTATATGTATGTATATGTACATACAAACATATATGTGTGTATATCTTTATCTATCTATCTATCTATCTATCTATCTATCTATCTATCTATGAATTAAAGACATTCCCCAATAGATAAAAGGTCAAAGGATGCAAACAGGCAGTTCTCAAAGCAAGAAATTCAATATGAAACCATATAAAATGTTCTAAATCACTAATAATATAAAAAATTAAAATGAAAACCATGTTGAAGTTCCATTTCACACCTATCACATTGACAAAGATGACAGACAAGTCAAAACAGTCGACAAGCATTTACTAACTGCCTACTATGTGCTAGGTAAGTACTAAGGATAAAAAGAAAGGCAAAAACCATCCCTGCCCTTGAAAAGCTCACAATTCAATGAGGGAGACAACATCCATATAACTATGTACAAACAAGATAAATTGGAGATATTCACAGGAAAAAGGCATTATCAGGGACTTGGAAAGGTTTCTTGTAGAAGATAGGATTTTAGCTGAGACTTGGGAGCTACTGGAGTTTTTGAATGGGGGGAATGACATGGTCAGACCACTTCAGGGGGGTCACTAAGTAGAGAACAGATTGAAAGGGGAGAGAGACTTGAGGCAAGGAGTCCAACCAGAAGGTTAACCCGGTAGTTCACCTCAAACCTAGGCTTGAGGGATAAGGGTCTGTATAAGGGTGGTAGCAGTGTTAGATAAGAAAAGGGAGTATATGTGAGAGCTGTTACGAAGGTAGAATTGACAGGACTTGGCAATAGATTGGATATAAGGGGTGAGAGAGTGAGGAGTCAACAATGACACCAGTCATGAGCCTTTAAGAGGAGAGTGGTTCCCTCAACAGCAATAGTGAAGTTAGGAAAAGAAGAGCATTTGGGGGAAAGATAATGATTCAGCTTTGAACATGCTGAACTTAAAAAAACTAGAAACATGGGAAAAAACCCAGGAAACTAATCATTGTTATTAGAGCCTAGGGGAAAACAGACACTAATGCTCTGTCTGTAGAACTATGAATTGATCCAACCATTCTGGAAAGCAATTGGGAACTATTCTTCAAACTGTGCACCGAACTGTGCAAAACTCTTAACCCAGCAATACTCTGCTTGGCTTTTAGCTCAAAGAAAGAGGAAAAAGATCACTATATATATTTAAAGCAGATAACCTGAAACTAAGAAATGTCTATCAATTGGGGCTGGGTTGAGAAAATTGTGTACACGAATGTACTGAATATTATAGTGGTGTAAGAAATTATGAAGACCTGTTTCAGAAAAAACTGGGTAGATTTATGTAACTGATGCAGAGTGAAGTAAGCACATCCAGGAGAATAACTTCCACAATTATATATATATACACACAAATATATAAAACACTTGAGAAGACTTAAGAACTCTAATCAAGGCAATGATCAACATGATGGTGGTTGCATGATAAATACCTCTTGACGTAGAGATGACGGATTCAATGTATTAAATAAAATATACATTGTCACATTTTTTAATATAGGAATTTGTTTTGCTTGACTTACAAAAGGTTGTTATTTTTGCTTTTTGTTTTTTTAATGGGGGTGAGAGGGTGAGAAGGGCTAATTTCATGGTTGCCCTCTAAATAAGAAAAGAAAGAAAAGAAAATCATTAAAGCAATTTTAAACTTACAGAAGAGAAAAAAGAAAGGCCAGAAAGAGGCAAAGATAAACTGCACAATTCTGAAAGCTACGTGTAGAATTTATTGTATACTTAAAGGTAAAACAAGTTGTATGTAATATTGTTTCATGGTTTCATGTAAAATCCTCCTTTTCTCTTCTACTTTGTACATGAAAATTTTATTATTTGATAAGTTCAGAATTTCTAAGAATATTATTTAAAAAGAAAAAAGAGAGAAGGGTGTGTAGAGGCATTCTTTGCTTTGGGTGTGACTGAACTACCTAGAGGTGGCTAAGCTGTGAACAAAAACTACAGCTTCCTGATCTGGTATCTTATCGAATTACTATAATATGCTTGATTATATGCTGAATTCACCTGCAGTATGAGGACTGAAAATGATTGAGATTGTAAATTTATCTAGTCTGCAAATTCCACATATGGTCTGTAGAGAGCTGGGTCATTGTAAAGTAACCTTTATACTTCTGGACCAGGAGTTGGTCATTCACATTCCCATATTATGAGAGAAATTTATGTGCACCAAGAAGCTTTCCTAAGGAGATAATCTAAGCTAGAGAACCTAGGGATGAAACATCTACAAAAGAGGAGCATGCTGAAAGAGGGTCACTGCATGGGAGAAAAAGGAGTCCCAGTATCAAACAAACCTTCCCCAAGGAGTTATTCATTGTAGTGGGAATACTATACTGATTGTAGGATTTTGGACTAGTGAATATTTCAATATTTTTGTAATTGTTTTGTTTTAAATTTTATAATTTCATTTTTTAATTTTCGTGTTTACTCTCATCCCATCAAGTTTTGTTTCTTTAGTATCTTTTGGGATGTCTTTTTCTTTTAAGCCATCTCTTCTGCTTTAGAAACAACGTGCTCCTTTTCACTGAGGCAGCTAGGTGGCGCAGTGGATGGAGCATTTAGCCTGGAGTCAGGAGGCCTAATTTCAAATCCACCCTTAGACACTTAATAGCTGTGACTCTAGGCAAAGCACTTAATCTCAATTTCCTCTGTTTCCTCAACTGTAAAATAGGGATACTAGCAGCACCTACCTCTCAGGGTTGTTGTGAGGATTAAATGAGATAATGATTGTAAAGTGTTTAATATAGTGCCTGGCACATAGTAGGCACTTAATAAATGCTTATTCGCTTCCTTCCTTCAATATCTTCTTAATATGGTGAGTAGAACTCATATATGGGTTGATTAGGCCATGAAGATTACAACTATGCCTGTGCATGTTGGGAGTTTTGCTGACTTGTATATGCACGATGAGAGAATCTCCATCCAAACCTTTCTGCATTATTTTCTTCAATTTTGAACACGTGCAGGAAAAATAACTCAGCACTCTTTAGGGAGAACAGTCCTTTGTATATAATCTCTCAGCTTAGCCTGAGCATACCTACTACCTCCACCTTTATGTGGACAGAAAGGAACATGCTTTTTCTTTAGTGGGACCTCTATTTCTCAAGTGCTTGGTACTTTTGGGGTTTTTTTTGGATATGGATGTCTTTTCTGGTTGGAGAAGTTTCTTAAAAGTAGATTTTTATTGATCTGTTTGGCTTTTATATAACTTAGATTTTCTCCTGTTGACTGGTTTTCACGAAGTATACTCAATTTGAAAGTTTGGACCTCTTGACTTGCATGATTTGTGGGGTTTTCTGGATCAAGTGAGATCACCATTTCTAATGATCACTTGGGCTCCATAGGAAGAGAGGAAGGGTTTCTCCATCACAGTTTTAGAAATAAATGCCTTTGTTGCTGCCCCATTCCTCCTAACAACCTTTTTTTGTGTTAAGTAGTACTGAGTTAAGCAAAACAGCCACATTGACTGTCTCACTTAGATATTATTGCTGTTGTTCAGTCATTTCAGGCGTGTCTGAATCTTCATGGCCCCATTTGGGGTTTTCTTGGCAAAGATCCTGGAGTGTTTTGCCATTTCCTTCTCCAGCTCACTTTACAGATGGGGAAACTGAGGCAAATAGGATTATGCCTGTTTATTAGTAAAGCTGCCTTTGATTACATCCTGGTAATTATGCTTTGTGAGAAGTTCTATCAAACTTTCCACTAGCACGATTATTCTAGGATTCCTAGTGGTGCATTAAGCTGAGAGGAGTGTGATACCCCTGAAGATTTTTCATCTCTGACAAAAAATCACATTTTCATCCTGTAAATGGGCTGTTTTACGGAGATTAAAAAGCCATGAGTGTGGCAGCACAAATTTACAAGGATATGAGAGATTCCAGAAGGCAGGAGGGGACATAGAATCATCCTTTTGGGGAAACCTGTGACTTTATTGATTATGGGAACTCCTGTTGAAAATGTCTCATAATGACAAATATCTGTAATGTGCAGTCTTAGAGAATCACTTAAAGCACCAGGTACCTACAGCCACAGCAAGTATGTATGAGTGGTAGGACTTGAACCCAAGTCTTGGGTTGGACGTGGAGTTGACACCCTGTCCACCAGACCACATTGCCTCTAGATTAGTACTTTAAAAGAATAAACTCACTCCATTCCTTGCTTTTAGGTTACTTTTTAAAATGTTCCAGTTATTTCACACGTATGGTATATTCTGACTCACTAATTTTATTTTGAGCTCCTTGACAAAAGATGATAGCATTTATTAGTTGCTTAACTTCCTCATAGTACTCTCTATAAGTATGCTTACTGCCCCAAACCACAACAAAAAGCATTATTTGAACATTGAGCAACTCCACTGTGGTAGGTGCAATATGGAGAAAATGCCCTCCTTCTTCAGTGGAAACATAATCTAAATAAACAAGGAAGATATTCCACACTCTCCTTTTATAAGGAATATTGATTTGGTAAGTATCTACTGTGTACCCTCAGGATTGAATAGCAGTAAACTATATTCTTGGAATGCCCCGTAAAGAAGGGACATTAAACTTAGTATCTGTTATATCCCATGGCAAAAGAAGTTCTTAAAAAGCACTCTATTGCTAAGCGTTCTAGATGCAAGATTATGTGTTGTAAAAAACAAATATCATCCCCATTGACTGGCCGTAGCTCTGAAACAGTCCTGAGACAGAATAATAATAGCTCATATTTTCATAGCTCTTTAAAGTATGCAAAATGTTTTTCCTCACACTTGTGCAATGAAAAATATTGTATGGGGAAACTGAAGCTCAGAGAGATAGCAGACTCCTCTTCCTGCTACTGTTAGGAAATGTCAGAGCTAAAATTCGAACCCAGGTCTTCCAACTCTGAAACTAGTGCCAGGTTCTTGTCAAAATATCTTTATTTTTAGTACAAAGCATACAAAATTTCATGCTCAAAGTTTTAGTTTAAGTGAAATATAAAATATTGATGAGTGATGTTTTTGACATATATATGCATATATACACCTATATTGTCCTAAATTAGATTTGTCAAGTGTCAAACTGCTTAAAGGATTAGATGTGTATGTATACAATTTTATACATAATATGTACATTTATGTGTGTATGTATATGTGTGTGTAGTTATTGGTTGTTTTTTTTCCTCACTAAGAATCTTGCAAAATGTTTCTCCTTTCTAGCAAAACATCAGTGTTAATGATTAGGGTCAGATTTGGGACCTTAAGAGATGGCAGCTTCATCTAGGGTTTTGGATCTCAGAAACAGGATTTGTCAAAATATCATGATGGGACCCATGGTATAAGTATATCTTATGGAAACATGTAGGTTGAGGTTATTGAGTATTATTTGGAGGTAAGTTATTTTGTCAAACAATCAAATATAATTCAAGTGCAATGCGTTTGAGTATATGTCTGCTGATAAACCTTGTTAAGACTTAAATAATTCACAGACAGATGGATAGATGGATGGTAGTAGATAGTAGGTAGAGAAGTAGGTAGATAGGTAGGTGGGTAGGTAGAGCAAGCATTCATTAGGTACTTACTATGTGCCAGGAACGATTAGAGATAAAAATACAATAAAGCAAGATAGTCTCCATGCTTATACATCCTAATGAAGGAGAGACAACACAGAAATAAAAGAGTGAGAAAGGGTGGGAGAAGAGGTAATGCTGCCTACAGAGGAAGAAGATGATTTTGGATAGTGATTTCAGGCATGAGGGAGGTGAAGCATTTTTCTAAAATTCTAGAAATCTAAATTTCTAAGATTTCTAAACATTTTCTAAATTTAAATGTAAAAATATTTTATTCTAAAATTTTTTTTAAAAAATTCTAAAATTGGGAAAGAGAATCACCAATCAGCAGAGGAGGGCTTCAGGGTGCAGGGTTGTCCCATGTAGCAGTGAGGCAATGGAGGAAAAAGAATATTACTAATATTCACTAATTCAATGAATATTTACTGTATGCCTGCTATAAGTAAGGCACTGAAGGGGATACAGAAAAGTACAAAAAATAGTCATTATAATACTTTTGTGGGGTAGAATAAAAACTGCTAAAAGCAGGGTCATGTACATTTAAATCATAACCAGATGAAGATTAAGGAGAAAATCCTGCTTGAGATGACACTTTAAAAAAATGTTATCTAAGATATCTAGAGATCTATAATCTAAGTTCCTCTAACTGCCATTTATTTTAAATTGTGCATTTGGACTATCACAATCCCACAAGTGCTTAAAATGCAATGAAACAAAACCAGAAAGAAAATAAACAACAAATGAGTCTATTGCCTGAGGAAAGATTCTTACAGTGAACTGGGAGTGTGTCTTTATATATTCTAGGCTTTAATTAGAAGTTATTATCTATATTAAGCTTTAGACATTTCTGTTGTTATTCCTCTAACCACAGTCATAATAACCACGAGATGTTAGCATTCGTTAACAGAACTGAATGGCTTTCTGATTAAAGTGCTTTGAATTGCCAAAGTTCTCCTTGTAGGAGTGTGGCTATGGATTGATAGCTGGGGGATAAATCAGTCCTGCCACAGACACATGCTCAGATTTCTTTCTGTATAAATAAAAAAAGTGCTTTAGTTGACTAAAAATACCTTGTGAGAGGGACGTATTGTATGGACATATACTTGCTGATCAGGTAAGTGATGGGGGACTAAAGAATCAAACAGAATCAACTGAAAGAGACCTTTCAGCTCATCTAGCTCAGCTTCCTCGTTTTTCAAATGAGGAACAGAGGCTGAGACAGTTGATGTGACTTGCTTAAGATCACATGGATGACAAGTAGCAAAACCCAAATCTTCACAGGCGTGCTCTGATTCCAAATCCAGCATGATTCCCATTGCACTGTAACTGATTGTTGAGCTATATGATGAGTGTGGTGTTCATATAGCATAGCAAAGGCAAGTAGGTGGCACAATGGATAGAGTTTGGGGCCTGGAGTCAAGAAGACTCAACTTCGTGAGTTCAAATTTGGCATCGGATACTTCGTAGCTGTGTGACCCTGGCCAAGTCACTTAACCCTGTTTGCCTCAGTTCTTCATCTATAAAATGAGCTGGAGAAGGAAATGGCAAACCACTCTCGTATCTCTGCCAAGAAAACCCCAAATGGGGTCACAAAGACTCAGACAGGACTTAAACAGAACTGAACAACAACAAAAATCATAAAGGTGGGGAATCACTCTGCCAGATGTGTTTCCTTTTGTCGATCTTTCTGTTAAGGACTGCTCCCCCAACTATTCTCCACCCCTCTGTTAGCCCACCCAAGGGGAAAAAAACTGACACAGACCTTTGAATGTGAAGCATGCTCAGAATTCCTGCGAAGCTTTAGTAATAGCTTTCACATTATCTTAATCAAGTGAACAGCCTTCATTTTTCTATTTTGTTATTTCAGAATAATGAATGAATGGATGAAGTATTTATTAAACTCTTACTATGTACAAACCACATTGTGGAGGGCTGGGAATACAAATAGAAAAGTAAGACAGCCCCTGTTCTCAAAGAGCTTCCATTCTAATGGGAGAGACAAAACATATGGAAGGTTTCAGCTGCCAGTCAGATGGAAAGGTCTCATGGTTCTTCAGGTAGGATGACAAAGTAGATGTTAATACCTCTTCTTTAATGTCATTTCTATTGAGAAAATCATATCAATTTCTTTTGTTGAACCATTTGATATTGCATTATAAGCACTGCTATTCAAAAGGCTCTCAGGCTCAAGATTCTGGGCTATCTCTATTAAGATTTAAGGGAGGGATTACGGCCAAGGTGTTGGTTTGATAGGGTGCCTTTCTGTCTCAGCTAGGCTGGCTTGCTTAGCTAGCCTAGTGAGTAGAAGTTGGTTGGCAATTGGTGGGGATGGTTGGCCCCTTGTCCAAAGGAGTTGCCTCCCCAGACAATGACCATGAGGTTGGGCTCTAACAAGACCAGTGCGGGGGAAGGTGAGGAGGGGTGCATTACAACCTTTAGGGCTTCCCAAACTTCTCTGAATTCTTAGAGTTATCAGACACAAATTTTTAAGGAACAACATGGTGTTCTGGAAAGTGTAGTGGGTTTGCACTCAGAAGATCTAAGTTAAAATCCTGGCTTTGCTGCTTACTTGTCATGTCACCAAGACTGGGCAAGTCCTTAACATCTCTGAGAATCAGTGTCCTTATCTGTAAAATGAAAATAACATCTGCACTGTCTATGTCAAAAGGGTGTTGTAAGGATGTATTGCAATAAAGCATACAGAGGTCTTTGCAAAACCTAAAGGGCTATGTAAATAAATGTTATTGCCATCTTTTCCCTCCATTTATTTATTTTATATTTTATTCTTTTAAAAATTTACTTATCTATTTATTTTTAGTTTTCAGCATTCACTTTTATAAGATTTTTTTTTCTAAATTTCCCCCTCTCCCCAAGACAGCATGCAATTTGATATAGGCTATACATGTACAACCATATTAAACATATTTCCACGTGAGTCATGTTGTGAAAGAAGAATCCGAGCAAAAGGGGAAAAACCATGGGAAAGAAAAAATAAAAAGAGAGAAAATAGTATGCTTTGATCTGCATTCAGACTCCATAGTTCTTTCTCTGGATGTGGATAACATTTTCCATCATGAATACTTTGGAACTGTCTTAGATCATTGCATCGTTGAGAAGAGCTAAGTCTAACAAAGTCAGTCATCACACAATGTTGCTGTTACTATGTACAATGTTCTCTTGGTTCTGCTCATTTCACTCAGCACCAGTTCATGTAAGTCTTTCCAGGTTTTTCTGAAATCTGACCGCTCATCATTTCTTCTAGCACAATAGTATTCCATTACATTTGTATACCACAACTTGTTCAGCCATTCTCTAAGTGATGGGCATCCTTTCAATTTCTAATTCTTGGCCACCACAAAAAGAGCTGCTATAAATATTTTCGTACACGGAGGTCTTTTTCCATTTTTTATTATCTCTTTAGGCTACAGCACTGGTAGTGGTATTGCTACATCAAATAATATGCCTTCTAAACATAGTTCCAGATTGCTCTCCAGGATGATTGGATCAGTTCACAACTCCACCAACAATGCATTATTGTGCCAATTTTCCCATATCTTCTCCAACATTTATCATTTTCCTGTTTTGTCATGTTAGCCTATCTGATAGGTGTGATGTGGTACGTCAGAGTTGTTTTAATCTGCATTGTTCTAAGCAATAGTGATTTAGAGCATTTTTTCATATTACTATAGATAGCTTTAATTTCTTCCTCTGAAAACTTCCTGTTCATGTCCTTTGATCATTTTTCAATTGGGGAATGATTGTATGCTTATAAATTTGACTCAGTTCTCTATATCTTTTAGAAATGAGGCCTTTATCAGAGACACTGGTTATGAAAAATGTTTCCCAGCTTTCTGCTTCCCTTCTAATCTTGGCTTTGTTTTCTATAAAACCTTTTTAATTTAATGTAATCCAAATTATCAATTATTGTCATCTCTCTTGAGATAGGCAGCTAGGTTCTGGGCCTAGAGTCAGGAAGACCTGAGTTCAAATTTGTCCTCAGACACTTACTAGTTGTATGACCCTGGGCAAGTCACTTAACTGTTTGCCTCAGTTTCCTTACCTGTAAAATGAGTTGGAGAAGGAAATGGCAAATCATTCTAGTATCTTTGCCAAGGAAACCCCAAATAGGGTCATGAAGAGTTAGCTATGACTAAAAATGACTGAACAGCATCTTTGCTGATGTTTGGGTGATCATAATTCCCAAAGATTCATGTGAACTCTCTCTTAATCTCTGAGCCTTTATTTCCTTGTCTGTAAAATGAGGTTTGCATTATCTACCTCATTGTGAGGATCAAATGATCCTCAAGGATCGATCAAATGACCAAAGCTTAAAACTGAACTAACACTTTTGGGACATCCTCTATATGTGAAGTACATTGACAGCACACTGGCTATTATTTAGTAAGAAACCGGAGACTCTGCATAATCTAAAATGGCACAGATCTGCAAAGGATCTGTCCTACTTACATACATCTCACAAATTTTTGTTTAATTTTTATAATCATAGCAATTATGTGTCTTCAAGCTAGCTCCATTTAAATCTGCTAAAAAGGTCTCCCCAAAAGAGGGAATAAAAAAGTACTCGTACAATATAAATCAGGTATGAGACAGGTATTTTATTCCTGCGCACAAAAGAAATGCTAAACACAAAAGAACTACAATATGCGTTGAAAGAACAACTTAAAAATGGGATTCAATAAGTTAACTTATAACTGTTATTGCAATCTGCTGGGAGACTTAAACTTCCTAAGAATGTAGAGAAATTTGTAGGGCTGATGATTAACTATTTTACATAGCATCTCAGCTCTGTATTATTTCACTCAATATCCCTATCTTCTGACATGCCACGCCAGGGGTTTGGTCTCCGTTTATAAGTAGTCATCTCGAGGAAACTCCTCTTGCCATCAGTCATATTCACTCAGTGGACCTAGGATTTCTGCACCTCTCTGAAGGCCCCTCCAAGCCTTGATACACTCACCTGGGAGTTAATTCTCATTTTCCTACTCAGGAATGAAAACACAAAGCAGAAAGGGCAGACGGGGCCCAGGCAAAGCTCACCTAGTGGAGTCTTCCTACTCTAACTGCTATGCATGAGGAGACACCATGATCCTGTGGTAAGGAAGGGCCAGACGTGGAGTTACATCATGCCAACTAGAGGGCTGAAGGAAGAGAGAGCCTGCGGGTCGCTATCTCTCTTTTTAACTCGTGTAGTACCTCATCTCCATGCTGTTATAAAGGGGGTGGGGAAGACCAGGGGATCACTCAGAATTTTCTGCATCATACCAAAGTAACAAGTCTTTTCAGTACCGAGTCACCACATGGCCTGAAGATTGTCATTCCCAAAAGACCAACATGTTGAGTCACCATATCCTTGCTGTCCATGGAAATTTCCAAGGAAGCACTGGGTGCATGCACCTCAAAATGACCCTTTTAGGCCAGTTCACCCTCCACTACAAATATAAGTAGCAGCATTATCTACTCTCTATTGCTGTAGCCAACTAATTTTAAAAGGAAATGCTATTGCTTAAAATGGAATGTCTTCCTACTTACTAGTCTTAATCATCAAAGAATAGAAAACACCTGATTGAGGAACCAAAGAATAGCTTTCTAATCCCAAAACAAAGACACCCAGAACAAAGAAGAGCCGAAGAAAACTCCAGACTTAGGCTCTTGACACTTAATAGTCTGCAAACAATTTTTGATCACATTAGGATGTCTTACAACAGCTTTGAGAGGTATGTGAGTAACCTCCACTTTATTGGTGCGAAGGCTGAAGAATGAATGATTCAGTTTATGCAAATTTGCACAAGTTGGAAGAGGTAACATCAGAATTCATAAAGTATGACTTGCAGCCCCGTTTTGAGTCATGTTACTTTTAAGGTATTTATTGCAGTCAGCTTTTTCAAACAAGAAATACTAGAGCTTTGTGTTTTTTTTTCTGAAGTTACCCACAATTTTTTTAAAAAATAAATTGTCTTTTTAACCATTATAGTCATTATCACTCCATTTATTTTATTTGAAAAAGGGGTGGGAGTTCAGGCAGCTTATGATATGTCCAAAGGCAAAAAAAACCTAATTGTTAGTGAAGCCCCAAAAGTCATCCTCTGATGGAACCAGGGTTCTCTCTTCACCCTTCAACATAGGTTCATCTAATTTTTCCCTGAAAGGCAACAAAGCTGTCCCCAAGCCTTGACTGACCCTGGGGCCAAGGCTCATTTTCAGTTCCCTTAACACAGCTTCCTCATAACCTCTGGCCATTTTCAATGTGGCCTCCTGTTCACTTTAGAGCATAAAAAAAGATAGACGAGGTTTGGGCCCCTTCAGACTTGGCAGAATTTCCAAGACCAAGAAAGTTACTACACCCTGTTGACCAGATGCTTCTTCAGGTGGAAGGAGGAAAAGGCCTTGTCCACTCAAACTAAATGCCTTAGTATCCTTGTAGACTATCCTCATCCTTTCCATTTGATGACAAAGTAAACCTTTTGTTAACTGTTGAAGGATGTATGGGTGCCTTACATAGTCTCATTAATGAACTGGGGTACCAGCCGAGTCAGACCCACCTCTGAAGAATCTCTAGTCATCACCAAGGTATTTTAATATCTAGGATACTATAATCCTAGTATTAAGCCCTACTCCAGCGCCTCATTGAGATGTGTAGATAACATTGGTTGTAAATCAGTATGCCACCCCAAGCTTAGAATCCCTGGGCTCCTATAAGACTCTCAGCCTATAGGTTCCTATAAGACTATAAGTTCCTATAAGACTCTCACCTTTTCAAGAAGACCTTTCCTGTTAATACCACACCTTCACTCCCCCTCCCACACACACACCCCAAGTCTGTAACATATTTTGCCACAAGTGCCATCACCTCTAAGGTTGCTTTCCATCTACTATGTTTTTATTTTGTATTTTCTGATTTATATATGTTGTCGCCCTTATTAGAGTGTAAACTTCTTGAAGGCAAGGATTGTTTTTGCTTTCTGTTTGTGTCTCCGATGCTTAGAGTCAGCTTGTAGATAATAGGGCACTGGTCTTGGATTCAGGAACGTCTGAACTCAAATCCAACCTCAGACATTTACTATCTGTGTGACCCTGAGCAAGTCACCCAACCTGTTTGCCTCAGTTTCCTCATCTGTAAAATGTGGATAATAATAGCACCTACCTTGCAGGGTTGTTGTGAAAATCAGTATTTGTAAAAAGTGCTTAGCCCATTGTCTGGCACATAGTAGGTGCTATGCAACTGTTTATTCCCCTCTCCCTCTTCATATAGTACCTAGCACATAGTAAGTCCTTAATAAATGTTTGTTGATTAATTGACGGGTTTCTATCAAGATGGAATGTCTTTGCATACAAGACCAATGTATTCTGGTCTGCTGTCCAAGAACCAGCCAAGCTCAGTGAAGAGGAGTTGGTCACTGGAAGGTTGGCCAGTAAATCATCAATTTTTTTCCAGCCACAGAAATTCACCATGCTATGGAGGGATTTGTGTTGAGGGAGAGCATGTACACACCCAATGAAAACACAGATTTTTTTTAAAGTGTAGAAGTAAGCATACTGTAATTACAAAGATCTCAACATAACAAACATTTATGAAGTAACCTATTGAATGCAAACAATTGTGCTTGGAAAGGTAGAAAGTTTAGGTTATAGTTCAGTAGGGTGGATATTACACAGATAAAATGTAAGATGTGATGGCCTTCTCTGCCATACCCTGATATGCTGATACCAGCTTCCTCTCTAGTGTGCAACCAGAGTTGGGTGGCAGATGCAAGTATAGCCTATGTAGACTCTGAGGCATACTTGTCCCAAATCCCCTTCTCACACATTAACTGAGTCCTTAGAGCTTGTCCAGATACATTTGGGACTCTGAGGGGTCAAGGGTGATTCTTTAGTGCTATCCCCCAAGTCACCTTCAGTATTATTTCACCTCCAGGGTTATCAGTTGAAAACTATTTAGTCAGCCAAACTTAAGTGCCTTTCAGAAAGGGGGATTTTCTAAGTTGCTACAATAAGAAGAATCAGTATGACAATCCATCCCTCCAAGTCTGTAACACTCTCCCACAAATACATACAGCGTCCAATACAAAGTGGGCTCAAGCTTAGAGAATACTTGAGGCAGAGGGACAACTCTCAGCTCTTGTTGCTGGAAGTCATTCCTCCTCCCCCATTTTGGGGATACTCAGGAAGTTCCCTTCAAACATTAATAATCTGTGCCCAACTGCTTTCAGCTTCAGGTGCATATTCTCCTGTGTTGATGCTGGAATGTCATTTAGGACAACAATGGGAATGTGTTAGGTCCAACATCTTAGACACTTTTAAAGGGATAAGGTCCTCTTCCAACAAAAAAGGGAGTGGGGGAGGAGACCTGGCCAAGGCAATAGTCTCTCCCTGCTCCCACCTGCCTCATGGTTCCTTCTCAAGAGCTTTAGCTAGAATAACATGCTTGCTCCAATTTCTGGAATTCCTCCCATTCCAGCTAATTCTCCGCTAACTCAATATGAGACCTAGAGGATGTAACAAAATTCTCCAGTTGAAATAGACCTCTTGACTCATTTCATCAAATGGCTTTTCAAAGACTTTCATACTTAGCTGAAGATCTTTTGGATTAGTTGATTTGATAATGTTAATACCTAGTTAAGGCATCAGAGCTAACATGGGATGGGGTACTTTTTTGCCCTTCCTTTATACAAGGCATGGGGTAGATTCTTCAGTATAGCCCAAGGACTTTTGAAAGTGAAAAGAGGAAGAGAGAGAAATGGCAACCCAGTTTCAGCACCTACTGCCTTTCTCCCTCTGAGTACCTTGATAGGACTAAGGTTGCCGGGCAGTTTTTATCCCATCCTCCCTGGCCTTCAACTCCCCACTCTCCCATCAAATTTGCTCAGGATGGAAGAAAGAAGCTTAATTAAGGTATGAATCTGAAACACCAATCAAGAAATGGAAATACTGAAACATAAAAGTGGAAATCATACCTAGTACCATGGTACCTTTGCAAGACAGCAGAAGAGAGCTCCAATCTCTAGTAACATGTGTGTAGAAGCTGATTTAATGTGGTAGATTTGATGTATCTGAAAAGCTTCTGGCAAATGGTGCTCCTGGATAACTGAATATAGAGCTAGCAACTCAGCCTTTTAAGGTCCTCAGAAGTACGGACAGTTTTTAGCTTATCCATTCATGTTGCCCCTTCTGACTCAGAGAGACGTTCAAAGAGGGATCATAAGGTGTTGACACTGTGTTTCTACATCAAAACCTTGTCATCTGTCACTACATCCTTGAATACATCAACTGCACTGGGAAAGGGTGGAAATAAAATTCTCCTTCCCCTATACACTTAGCCAGTTATACATACGCTGTCTCCAGTAAATCAACATATTTGTCAAATTTTGTGTTACACAGTTCATAGAGTCTAGAACCTGACATTCTTTGACAAAAATACAAGCCTACCATAACTGGTGGCCCCAGAGGTTACACTCACTTCCAAAGTTATGGTTTTACAGTTTTAACAGAAGACATCATTTAAAAAAATGTCATGGATTACCACCTGTCTTGATGATTGCAAAGTTCTGACCCAACCAAAAGACAATAAAGAAAATAAAAGGGAAATGGTAATCAAGCTTCGCCCTATAAAGGGTTAAGTCTGGTCCTGATAGAGTTCCCAGACCTATGAGGCACTCTCCACAGGTATTAGTGACCTGGGGTTAGCTCCTTTACTTCCAGATATGAAACCAAACTGATTGGATTTGGTGCTTGCATACCTGTGGTATGCAGAGGCAGCTTGTGGATAGAGAGCACAGATACTTTCTGGCTGTGTGACTCTGGGAAAGTCATAACCTTTTTTGCCTCAGTTTCTTCAGATGTGTCATCATGAGTCCTTTGGAACTATAAGTGATCACTGTACTGATCAGTGACTAAAGTTTTCAGAATTGATAATCTTTACAATATTACTGTTATTGTGTGAATTCTTCTCCTGTTCTGTTCACTTCATTTTGCATCAGTTCATACGAGTCTTGCAGGTTTTTCTGAAACCATCCTCCTCATTTCCTGTAGCAAAATAGTATTCTATCACATTCATATACCATAACTCGTTTAGCCATTCCTCAATTGATGGGCATCCTTTCAGTTTTCAAATTTGTGCTACCACAAAAAGAACTGCTATATATATATTTGTACAGATGGGCCCTTTTCCTCTTTCTTCTATCTCTTTGGTGTATAGATCTAGTAGCTGCATTACTGGTCAAAGGGTATATACATTTTAATAGTTTTTTGAACATAGTTCCAAATTGTTTTTTGGAATGGTTGACTAATTCACAGCTCCACCAATAATGCATTAGTGTGCCTATTTTCCCACATCTCCTCCAGCATTCATCATTTTCCATTTATTTGTCATCTTAATTTGATGGGTGTGAGGTGGTATCTCAGATTTTGATTTTTTCATACGACTACTGATAGCTTTGATTTCTTTCTCTGAAAACTGCCCATTCATATGCTTTGACAGTTCATCAGTTGGAGATGGCTTATTCTTATAAATTTGACTCAGTTCTCTATACTTTAGAAACGAGACCTTTATCAGAGAAACTAGCTGAAAAGATTTTTTTTACCAGCTTCCTTCTAATTTTATCTGCATTGGTTTTGTTTGTGCAAAACCTTTTTAATTTTATGTAACCAAAATTATCTATTTTATTTCCTGTGAACCTCTCTATCTCTTGTTTAGTCATAAATTCTTCCATTAACAGTAGACCCAACAGGAAATTTCTTTCAGATATCACTTTTTGCTTATCATATCACCCCTTATGTCTAAGATCATATACCCATTTTGACCTTATCTTGGTATACAGTGTGAGATGTTGGTCTGTTCCTAGTTTATTCCAGACTACTTTCCAGTTTTCCCAGCAGTTTTTGTCAAATAATGACTTCTTGTTCCAATAAGTGGGATCTCTGGCTTTATCAAACATTAGGTTACTGTACTCATTTGCTTCGGTATAATGTGTACCTACCTAACCTGTTTCCAAACTGTTTGATAATTATACCTTTGTAGTATAGTTTGAGATATGATATCATGAAGACCTCTTCCTTTCCTTTCTTTCATTGATTACCTTGATATTCTTGACCTTTTGTTCCTCCAGATGAATTTTGTTATTGTTTTTTCTAGCTATATAAAGTAATTTTTTCATCATTTGACTGGTATATTACTGAATAAGTATATTTGAGGTAGCATTGTCATTTTATTATATTGGCATGTCCTACCAATGAGCAAGTAATATTTTTACAATTATTTAGATCTGTCTTTACTTGTATAAAGAGTGTTTTGCAATTGTGTTGATATAGTTCCTAT
>JAQQSZ010000036.1:27380-54461 GCA_028646595.1 Phalanger gymnotis | reverse complement strand
CTTGTAGAGCAAAGAGTACTTTGTTCCCAGCTCCAGGGGATGCGCTGTTGATTTCAGAGCTCTTTCTATACAGCCAGCTCTGCCATACCAGCACTCCTCCTTCCCAAGAACCACCAACCCAGTCCTGAGGCAAATCTTCAGCAGGCTCTGCACTCCTGCTCTGATCTGCCACTTAATTCCTCCCACCAGGTGGGCCTGGGGCCAGAAGTAACTGCAGCTGTAGTTCTGTAGCTTCACCACCCCTGCTGCCCCTGGAGTGGTGGCTGAACCTCTAACTCTGTCCCCTGCAGCTTTTCCCACTAACGTTCTCTGTTGTCTTTGGTATTTGTGGGTTGAGAAGTCTGGTAACTACCACAGCTCACTGATTTTGGGTGCTAGGGCCTGTTCCGGCTGGCTCCCTGTCTGGTTGGTCCTGCTGCCACCCATCCTGAGCTTCGCTCCTTTCCCAGCTCCGTGTGGGATAGACCTTACCCAGAGACCATCCTGGCTGTCCTGGGCTGGAGCCCTGCTTCCCTCTGCTATTTTGTGGGTTCTGCAGTTCTAGAATTTGTTCAGAGCCATTTTTATAGGTTTTTGGAGGGACCTGGTAGGGAGCTCATGCAAGTCCCTGCTTTCTAGCCACCATCTTGGCTCTGCCCCCCCAAGATAACATTTTAAAACCTTAGTATATTTATTTCCAAATTTTATATTCCTAATTTGGCAGTCCACAATGAAAAGCATCTTAAGGAAATCCACCATGAAATCAAGTATTAAAAAGTTTTATTATAAATTGTACTTAATCATCAATTTAAATTTCAAAACTCTCATGACTCCTATGAAATCATAAATTTAGTTCTTATAGATGTCTCAAAGACAAAAGAGTCTTTTTTCCCTTTCTTTTTCTTTGTTTCTAATTGGCCAGATCAGGAGAAATTAACAAGTATAGATAAAAATAACTGCTCAAATATCAAAGTTTTAGAAGATAAGAAACTTATTGAAGAAATCTCATTTCTTGACTCCAATTTATTGTAAAAGTGGATAGGCTTAGCCTCCTTTTTACTGAAGAGTTAGTGACAGATTTAAATAGGCATTCATGTGAAAACATTTATGTACTCATCCATGTAGAGACACTAAAGTTTTAGTTGCCTTAAGTATATAGATTTTTCTGCTGATAGGTAAGCTTAATAGAGAAGGAATGAGGGATAGGTAGGTAAAGAACACTGTTCTCAGCTCTATCTTTAACTTACTTTTTGTTGTTGTTCAAACTCATGTGCTATGCCAAGGAGGATCTCAGGAGTATTTTTTAAAGAACATTTTAATTTTTTTTCTAAATTACATGTAAAAAAAATAAATGTTTCTTTCTTAAAATTTTGAGTTTTAAATTCTTTCCCTCCTTTCCTTCCCCTCTCTTTGAGAAGGCAAACCATTTGATGTAGATTATACATGTAAAGTCATGAGAAACATATTTCCGTAGTAGCCATATTTCAAAAGAGAACAGAGACCAAAAGAAAAGAATAAAAAGGAAAGTAAAAAGTACATATACTTTAATCTGCATTCAGACTTAATCAGTTCTTTATCTGGAGGTGGACAGCATTTTTCATCATAAGTCCTTTGGAATTGTCTTGGATCACTGTATTGCTCAGAGTAGCAAAGTCATTTGCAATTGATCATTGTACAATATTGCTGTTACTTGTGTACAGTGTTCTAGTTCTGCTCACTTCACTTTGTTTCAGTCCATATAAATCTTCTCAGGTTTTTCTGAAACATACTTCTCCTTCATTTCTTATAGCACAAAAGAATTCCAACACAATTGTATACCACAACTTGTTCTGGGCATGCCCTCAATTTCCAGTTCTTTCCTACCACAAAAGAGCTACTATATTCTTGTATAAATAGGTCCTTTTCCTTTTTTTTCTTAATCTTTTTGGGATATAGACGTAGTCGTGGTACTGGAAGATCAAAGGGTCTGGAAAGTTTTATAGTCCTTTATGCATAGTTCCAAATCATTCTTCAGAATGGTTGGATCAATTTATAACTCAACCAACTAATGCAACAGTGCACTAATGTCCCAGTTTCTCCACATGCTGTCTAACATTTGTCATTTTCCTTTTCTGTCATATTAGGCAAACTAATAGGTATAAGGTGGTACCTCAGAGTTGCTTTAATTTGCATTTCTTTAATCAATAGCTATTTAGAGCATTTTTATATGACTATAAATAACTTTGATTCCTTCTTCTGAAAACTGCCTTGTTTATATCCTTTGACAATTTATCAGTTGGGGAATGATTTGTATTCTTAAAATTTTGACTCAGTTTTCTATATATTTGAGAAGTAAGGCTTTTATCAGAGAAATTTCTGATAATTTTTCTCCCAGTTCTCTGCTTTCCTTCTAATCTTGGCTGCATTGGTTTTGTTTGGGCAAACACTTTTTAATTTAATGTAGTCAGAATTATCCATATTATACACCATAATGCTCTCCATTTCTTATTTGGTCATAAATTCTTTCCTCATTTGTATATCTGACAGATAAAGTATTCCATGCTCCTCTGATTTGCTTCTAACATCATCCTTTATGTCTAAATCATTGTAATACTAATGTTACTAGCAGCTGCTGTGGAGGTATAAGGCCAATAACACTAGCATACAAGAGGGCTGCTAGCACAGGTTCTTTGATCCGCTTTTCTGAAGGAAAACAACTTAAAGAGGTTTACAATCTCACTTTAATTAAACATACGTATATCACTCACTTAGTTCAGGGGGGAAAGTCAGCACCCTGAACGTCAGAGAAAACACAAACGGGAATTACAAGTAGGAATTAACATAAATCAACAGACAGGGCTTCTAGCTGTCTGAACAAAGCTATACATACATAGTCACCAGAGAGAGAAGCACCAACATCTGGGTTTTCAAAGTCAGGAAGACTCCTTAATGGCTACCCAGAATCTCATCTGGCTACATCACACGAACATTCTTCCCATAAGTGATCCCCAAAGCAAAATTCTAATCTCATAGTATATATATACTTCTTCAGGGACAGAGGGCATCACAACCCTCCAGCTCTAACTGCTCTTTCTGTTCCATCCCCTCCCGTTCCACTCATTCAGCAAGCTCCTCCCACCACAGGCTTCATGTAATTTAGGCTTCCATGTGACATAAGCAGGGCCTATTAATGGGTGAGAAAGATCTTCAAATTTACAAAGATACTTTAGCAATACAATCATGGACCCTTTTTTACTTTATCTTGGTATATTGTGTGAGATGTTGGTCTAATTTTTACCAAATTGCTTTCCAATTTTTCCAGCAATTTTTGTCAAGTAATGAGTTCTTGTCCCAAAAGCTTGTATCTTTTCATTTATCAAATACTAGATTACTATGATAATTTACTAGTGTGTATTATATACCTAATATGTTCTGCTGATCCACCGCTTTGTTTCTTAGCTAGTACCAGATTGTTTTGATGATTATCACTTTGTAGTACATTTTGAGATTTGGTATTTGTAGGCCACCTTGCTTCACATTTTTTTAATTGATTACCTTGATAGTCTTGAACTTTTCTTCTTCAAGATGAATTTTGTTGTTATTTTTCTAACTCTGCAAAATAATTTTTGGTAATTTTATTGGTATGACACTGAATAGTGAATTAATTTAGTTAGAATTGTCATTTTTATTATATTGGCTCAGCCTACTCATGAACAATTGGTATTTCTCCAATCGTTTATTATTTATGACTTTGTGTGAAAAGAATTTTCTAATTATATTTATATATTTCTGGGTTTGTCTTGACAGGTTGATTCCCAGGTATTACATATTTCATATATAGTTATTTTAAATGGAATTTCTCTATCTCTTTGATCTCAGGAGTATTTAATTCTTAATTAGATAGTTAATCTGTATTAGAGGGCTTTGATTTTGGCCCAGACATAGGCATAGAAAAGGGAAGACCTGTTCTTAGCCTTGAGACAGTCTACCTGTCACTAGAGCTTTTAGCCCCCCTTCATCAGGATGAACTTTTTTCTGTTACACCTTCGAAGACAGAAGTTTAGAAGGTTTGGGTGTCTGTTATGGGCCCATCTTCAGATCCCCTATTATTTTTCTTTCCAACATTTTTTCTTTTGGTTTGAAAAAGACATTATAGCACAGAGGGAATTTATTACCATAGTCCTGTTCATCACTGAGCCTTAAAAGTTAAATGTTTAGGAACATTTAATGTTCTCTGAATGTTCCATGAACATTAACAGAAGAAGGATAGTAGTAAGGGGAGCATGCAACTTATGCTGGGCAGGAGGCATTACCAAAACTTAATTCCAAATTATTATCCTGAAATGACTGAACCAATTCACAGCTCCAACAACATATTAACCTGTCTGTCTTCCTATGTGTTTTGTTTCTAAAACGCAGGTTAATTTCTTCATCTCTTTTACAAGGCCAAAACTGGTCATTGTTATACATCATTCTCTTTTATTGTTCTTTCCTTTATATTGTTGTAGTCATTCTATATATTGTTTTGTTTTGGCTTACTTCACTTAGAATCAGTTCATACAAGTCTTTCCCAGTTTCTCTGAATTCTTCAATTTCATTGTTTCTTGTGGCATAGTAGTATTCCATTGCATTCATTTATACCACAATTTTCTTGGCCATCCTTCAGTTGATGATCATCCACTTTGTTTCTAATTCTTTGCTTCCCCACAACCTGAGCGCAAATGCACACGCATTCACAAAACCACTGTTATGAATGTATGTACTTATACGTGTTATATATGTATGTACCAGACCTTTCTATTTATCTTTGGCAATGCCCAGCAATGCGATTTTTGGATCAAAGGATATAAACACAGTCATTTTTTCCCACAAAATTACAAATTTCTTTCTATAATGGTTGAATCAATTAGCAGTTTCACCAACAATATATTCATGCGCATATCTTCCCATAGTCTCTCTAATGGTAAATATTTCTTTGTCATTTTGCCAGTTTGCTTGGAATGAAGTGAAACTTCAGATTTGTTATGATCTTAGCTTCTCTCAATAATGATTTGGAGGAATATTTCATACGGTTGTTAATTATTTGTAACTCTTGTTTGGAGATTTGTTTGGTCATATACTTTAATCATTTATCTATTGGGGAATGGATATTCTTTTTCTAAAATGTATGTTTATATTTGTTGTTTTTTTAATATAACCATCATTTCTAAATACATTCATCCTCTGTTCCCTTCTCAGAGATATCTTTTACCAAAAAAATTTTAAAAGGGAAAAATAGTTTGGCAAAATGAACATATATATCAACTAAGACTGACATTTTTATAGGAAATGTACTATATACACAGTCTTTCAATCTGCAATGAAGAAAGGTCTATTCTCTCTCCACTTCATCTTCAGAGCCAAGATTGGTCATTATAATGTCACAGGGTCCAGTTTTAACTTTCATCATTGTTAGTAATGGTGCTTACTGTTTTTGTGACTGTTTCATTTTGCGTCAGTTCATGTCTTCTCACACTTCTCTATTTTCCATATTCATAATTTCTTATTATTCTGTAGCATTCCATTAACTTCATGTACTTCAATTTATTTAGCTCTGAAAGGATTCTTTTTCATATATATGTACATACATATATATATGTGTATATATATTTGTCATTGTTAAGATTTTATATATTATATACATTAGAAAAATTTGATGCAAAACTTTCCTTAATTGACAATTTCCCTTCTTAGCCTAGCTGCCTTGATTTCATTTGTCCAAAATTTTTCAATTTCAACCGTATATAACTTTATAGCACATTCAGAAAAACATGAAGAATTAATTTCAATGGGATTTTCAGATGCCCATGGCTCCACTGATGGGCAAAAAACCACACCTACTGCCAAAACAACTCGAAAAGGTAAAGATAAAGGAGCTGACAAGGCAGAAAAAGAGAAGGCAGCTAAAGAAAAAGTGGCACCTAAAGTTGAACCTCAGGTAAGAATGATATTCTTCATTTGAAAAATTTTATGAAATGTGGATTTTGACAAAGCTTGGCCCTAAAGGGCAGGAATTGTGGTATCACATATGTAAATCCCCTATAGCTCTCATAATTCCAGTTTTCAAAATAGAGAAACTAAATTGTACATGTATGCGTACTACTCATCTTCTAGCAAATGGTTTCTGCATGCCATGAGCCATTGAAAGGCAACTGAAGAGCACCAGGATAGTGAGGGCAGGCCTAGAGGGATAGGAGGAAGAGTCAATGCCAAAGAAAAATTTCCCCCAGATCACAGTCTTGCTTAAGGCCACATCTGCTTTTTATAATCAGAATTTAAAATATTGGTTTTGTTTTTCAATAAAAAAGGACCCTTCACAGGACATTTTATTGAGAAAATTGCATATGATTAAATTGAAATTTTTACCTAAAAAGAGAAATTCCTCCTTAGTAAAGCAAGCAAATAAAAATTCATGAACTACCTAGTGGAAATGATTTCTTAAATGTTTCTCCTAATCAGTCTCCATTCTCCAATTTCTCTTCCCTTTAATCCACAGGTGCTAAAATATATTTTTCAAAGAACTGTTTTGACAGTGTCACTCTCCTACTCAGAACCCTTCAATGGTTCATTATTTCTTTCACAACAAAATACAAACTTCTCAGTCTGATATTTAAAGCCCTCCACAACCTGATTTTATCTTTCTTTGCAACTTTACTCATTATTCCCCTTTATGTACTCTTAAGCCAAATTAGTAGCTGGTCCTTAGACCCAACATTCATGACCTTCGATACACCTTCATAACTCCAGAAGACATCCTCCACCCCACCCCATACCTGCGATATACTCCTTGTTCATCTCTCTTTCAGAATTTCTATTTTCCTTCAAGACTCAGTTCAAGTGCTATCACTTCCTGTTACCTGTAATTTCTAGTGTATTTTCTATCAGATTTCCTTTTATTTTGCTTATCTGCATTCCATGTCATATCCCTAAAGAAAAATGTAAGCTACTTAAGATGAAGGACTATTTTATTTTTGTAAGCATACTGTACATGTGGCAGTGCTATTATAGAGATGTGTGGTCTTGTAGTCAGGGACACTTGGATTCAAGTCTTGCCCCTGTCATATATTAGCTGGTGCTCTGGACAAATAACTTAACCACTCAGTACCCTCAGCAAGTCTTTAAGATTGTAGATTACAGAGAAATCACATTTCCTCTATTAAGTTTCCAGACTGAGCGTTCCTCACCAGTGAAATCGTAAGTTTGTAACAATCTCCCTTCTGCCGCCCCCATATCACCCCTCCCACTCCAGCCAAATCTCAGTTTCTAATGCAGTGCCTTGTACATATTAGGTGTTCAATAAATGTTTATTGAACTGAAAAGATTTAGAAAGCATTGTGTTGAATGCACATGCACTTTTTTGTTTCTTACTACATAGCACGGTATTATAACTAGCCCTTACCCTTAGGCAATTTCATTGACAAGACCTCAGGCTTCCAATAGCACAGCCTGATGCCAATTCAAAATAACACAGAGACTTTGGAAAAACTGTCACGAAAAACCCTAGCCCCTAGAATCACACTGCTCTGCTACAGAGGCTTACTCAAGTCCTCTTATTCTCCTTCTTTATGGTACTATGCCTCTACATCCCAGTGTATCTCCCAGGATAGGTTTTAGTTAAAAAGTTCAGGCTTTCCTTACTTTTATGTGCTTTGTGCAGGCAGCTTTAGAATAAGAAGTGAATGTGTTCTTTAGGATTATTGGCAAAAGCTGTTGTCTTAGATCAACTGCTCTCTTTTGCTGATAGTGGCAATATCTTGATAATCATAATGTATGAGACCTAGGTTTTCTAATTTATTCACATGAAAAATCAAAATAAGATATACACGTACCATGTTATTTTTAGTTAAAAGAGTGTTAAAGATTTGCTAAGTCCCCTTCATTCCTATTATTTTTAAAATTTCCCTTTGGTATTCTTGACTTTTTTTTTTCCTCCGGATGAATTTTATTACTACTTTCTATAGTCCTATTAAGTAACCATTTAGTAGTTTGTTTGGTATGGAACTGAATCTATAGATTAATTTTGGAAGTATTGTAATTTTATTACATTACCATGGCCCCATCATGACTAATTAAATATTATCAATTATTTATATATTATTTTATTTTCAGAAAGTGTTACCTAGTTATGTTCATATAAGTCTTGTGTCTTGGTAGGTGAAGTCTCACATATTTTATGTATTCTGCAGTTATTTGAATGGATTTTTTCCATATCTCATCTGATTTTTTAGATAATATGCAAAACTCTGATGATTTGTATGAGTTTATTTCTTATCCTACTACTTTTTTGAAGTTATTGTTTCAATTAATCTTAGTTGAGTCTCTAGTGTTCTCTCAGTAAATCATATCATTTGCAAAATGCAATAATTTTGTTTCTTCTTTGCCTTGTCATTACCTTAAATTTTCTATTTCTTATTTTATTTCTGTAACTAGCATTTCTATAAGTATATACAATAATAATGGTGATAATGGAAATGCTTGCTTTGCCCTTGGTGTTATGGGAAAATCCTTTAGCATTACTCCATTATGAATAATGCCTGTTCTTGGTTTTAAAAAGAGATGCTACAACATTAAGGAAAGATGTACCTATCCTTTTAATGTTTTTAGCATAAATTTGGTATTATGTTTTGTCAAAATCCTTTTCTGAATCTACTGATATGGTCATATAATTTGTATTATTTTTATTATTACAGTTCTCCTAATAATGAAGTAACTCTGCATTTCTGGTCATAGGGTATAGTATTTTAAATATATTGTTGCAGCTTGTTTGCTAATATTTTGTCCAATATTTTTGCATTGACACTTATGAGAGATAGTGGTCTGTTATTTTCTCCCTCTGCTTTATTTCTCCTTGGTTTAGGTAGTACCACCACTACTACAATATTTTCCCCCCAGAAAGATTTTGGAAGAATGTTTTCTTTCTCTATTTCTGCTAACAAGTTGTGTGATACTGGAGTTAGATGTTTAAATGTTTGATAGAATTCAATTGCAAATCAATCTGTGTCTGGATTTTCTTTTTCATTTGTTAGTTCATATGTGGCTTTTCAGTTTTATTTTGTGAAATTAAGTGATTTAAATGTTTTTTAATCTGTTAATCTAGGCATCATTCATTTTTGTTAAAATGTATTTCATTTGTTATCAACTTTGTTGGTGTTTAATAGGGTAAAAGTAGTTTGTAATACTTTCCTTTATTTCCTCTTCATTTGTTATGATTTCTTTTTCTTAATTTATTTTTGAGTGTGATAATTTGATTTTTTTATTATGTTTAGTTGGGTTTATTCATTGCCTTTCTAATTTTTAAGAAGTTGTATGTCCAGTTTGACGATCTCTTCTTTCTTTTGTTGATAAAAGTGTTTAAAGACACAATTTTTCCTAATTACTTTTTTGACTATATTCCAAAAGTTTTGTTAATATTGCCTCATCTTAATTTCCATTGATAACAGTTGTCTATTGATTTTCCATAAAGCTGAGAACTATGGATACTACTTCATTTCCCATTTAGTAGTCACCAAAAGTCCATAATAGTCCATAATACTTTCCTAAAATTCTGGTCCCAAACTTTTTCTTGTTTATTTAAATGGTTTTTTTCCTTAGGATGATAGATATATATTGAGGTCTCCAAATATTATACTTTTGTTGTATATTATCCTATGCAATTTTATTATCTTTTCCTCTAAATAAACAGAAACTATGATATTTCCTGCATATATATGTGTGTGTGTGTATGTACACACACACATATTATTTCATCATATATCGTGTCCTTAAAAACACAATGTAGTTTCCTTGCTTAGCTCCTTTAAGTATGTCTATTTTTATGGTTCCCTTGTCTAAAATCTGGATTTCCATGCCTGATTTTTAAAAAATCATCTGAAGAATAATAAATTCAGTTCCAACACGTTATTTCAACTCTGTGTGAGTCTTTATATTTCAAGTATGAACTACTATTTTCATTCTGTAGTCATTTTGAGTGGAATTTCTTTTTATATCTCATGGAGTTTATTTTTGTATCCCATCTTGCTGCAATTTTTTTCCAAGAAAAATCCCAGATCAATTGAACATATGTATATATATATATATTTCCCATTTAGCCCCTCTGATGCTAGATCAGGAAACATGTGATAGCATATTTAATTCCATAGTTAAGTGCTTTCAAAGATTGTGTCTCCTAGTCTTGGTAGATTCTATTCAGTTTCCTTTTCTCTCTCCTGTGAATCTTATTACCTCTATTATTTTAGACTCATTTTGATTCCCTGTCCACACACACACCAGGGATGGGAATATCTTTATAGTTCAGTAACTTTATACCTTTCTGTAATATATTTCCCACTTGACATAGTCCATCTCTTTCTGCTAAGCTAGCACATATTTGACTTGACTGGTTGAAAGAAAGTAAGTTTATAATCTTTCTTTACTAGTTTACCTCAAATAATGGCCTACTCACTTTTCTAAAGGGAAATGTTCTGTTCAGTGAATTCTTCTGGGTTTTAGGGACAATGAAGAGACAATGAACTATAGTGGAAAGTGGACTGAATTTGTTATTACAATATCTTGTACTGGTTTCCTGTTCTGCCACTTAATATCGTGTGACCTTGGGCAAGTGAATTTTCTGCTCTGGATTTCATTATCTTCACCTATAAAACCAGAGAGTTAGTCCAAAAAACCTCCAAGACCCCTTCTGGCTCTGAGTCTATGATCCTGTTTGTTTTCACAAGCCCTAGAGAGATAGATTTCTCTTAAATGCTCAAATCAAGGAGATTTTTCTTGAACCTTATCTTCCTGTTCTTCATTTTTGCAATGCAGGAGTTAAGCAGAACAGCATTATTTCATACTATCCCCCTTCACATTCTTTCCTCATATATTTCAGTCTGATTTTCAAGTACAATAATACTGGAAAAGGAAAATAGATGTGGTAACAAGAAGTTACATTAAGTATTAATTTTGTTTCTACCACTGTTCCAAATAGGTCCATGTTGTTTATGAACAGGTCTAGAAATAAATGAGTGATTAAAAAAAACCAAGATTATTGATTGTACGCATAAGAAAAAACTAGAATGAAATACCATAAAGAAACTAAAAAAATACCAAGAGCTTGTAAATCTAGCCATCTTTCTTTTTGGTCACCCATCCTCAATTTTAGCCTCAGCAAGATCCAAATAAACCTTATTGGGTGCTGCGCCTGGTCACTGAAATGAATGAGACTGACGTTCTGGAAGTTAAGAAGGATACAGAAAGAGCCGATGAAATCCGAGCAATGAAACAAGCCTGGGAGTCTGCCGAGCCAGGCAGATCTATCAAGGTAACCACAGTTGGAGAGGTTATTTTAGTTGTCTTCATTCTGGAGTGGTCTGAAAGCAACAAAATGCAGGAAATATATTTATAATCAAGAACCTGAGAGGGGTTGAGGGGGATTAATAATACTGAATAAATGACTTTTCCAAACAGCAATTATGCAGGTACTTGTCTTTTCCCTCCTTCCTTCCTGTCTTTTTCCAATCAAATGATAACTTTTTTGTAAGGCTGATGCCTTAGGTCTGCTTGATAACCGTAATAAGTTAGCTCTTGATGATCCTTTTTGGTTTTAAACCCCTGGTAGCCGTTCTCCCAAGGGCTGGAAGTTTATTTTCATTTACAAAGCCCTGACTATGCCCATTCCTCAGTTCCCCTCTCCAAAGAAGGAAGCATAAACATGTACTTGTAGATACATAAGAGACCCTTACAAACACATGAACACATGCATACTTACAGTCTCTCTCTTATAATACTCCTCCTCCTCAGAATTTACAAAATTCTGTGCACTTCTCTTATGCACTTATGTTTTTTGTTATTATTTTTGTATGTATTCTAGCCCCCTCCTATCATGTAAAGCTCCACAAGAATATATTATTTAAACTTTTTGTCTACTTCAGAGATAGTGTAGTTCTGCTCATAGAGTAGGTACTTCCTTGGTGATAATAAATTTAACGGACAACAGATTGATGGAGTATGTATGTTTGAAATATGATACTATGGGACTAATTAATAGGCATATTTGATGGCTAATATACTTAATCCCTATAGTTTGCTCATTAAAATTTAGAATGAATTTATATATATACATATATATATATAATATGTTATATAATGACACTAATTCCAACAGATAATTCATTCAATAACAATTTATTAAGCACCTATTGGGTACAAAGCACTTTACTAGGTTCTGGGAGAGGTGTGATGACAATTTAGACAAAAGCACTGTCTTCATGAAGCTTACAATCTAGTAAATTACAATTATGATAACATGTTATTACATTAGTTAATAATACCCTGTTTAGAAAGATGTTCTCTAAGGGTATTACATTTATTAGAGTTGCTTATTTGTTGGCTGACAAAAAAGGTTCCATGTAAAAAAGCACTAAGTGCTTAGTATTTTAATGTGTTTGATCACTTGCTAACCTCAGTTTGCTAAGGCACAGCTAAAATAATTTTGCTAATTTCACATTTTCTTCTTTTCTTAGAGGCTTTATAAAGGTGATTACTCTGTAGTCAGTCATTTTCAAAGATCTTGTCTTCTAACATTTGTTCTCCAGGCTGCTCAAGCTCGCTTACACTTTATCAACAAATTTGCCAAGAAATCTGAGAATGAGGAAGAACCTGGAGATATAACTAAGATCCTGGAAGAAGGTACTGACTTTATTCATGGACCAAATGAGTCTGACCATTCACAAGTATTGTTGGTGCATTTTCCAGGGTAGTTTCAATGGAGAGGGAAGAGCGGGAGGGACAAGAGAGACAGAGACAGAGAGAGAGAGAGACAGAGAGAGAGAGAGAGAGAGCAAGAGAGAACACATGAGCGTAGAATGAAATTTCTCAACCATTAAGGAAATACTATAAATCTCTCATACTTCAAGATTTTTAAAAAGTAGAACAACTCCATGACATCCCAAATATAGATTTGGTCAGAGAGTATTTACATTTTAAACACTGCCTCCCCGTCCCCTTCTTATACTTTCAGGAGGAATATTAAAGTCTAGCTATTGTGACTGTTTTAAAAATGTTTACTCTATCTTTTTCTAACATGGAAGTCTTCTGTCCCTAAAATCACCTTTTTTGAGGTGGTGAATAATATCTTTGGTTCTGTAAAGTTAAACTTATTTCTGTCAATGTGGGGTCAGCCAGGTGGCACCATGGATAGAGTGCTGAACTGGAGTCAGGAAGACTCATCTCCCAAGTTCACATCTGGCCTCAGATGCTTACTAGTTGTGTGACCGTGGGCCAGTCACTTATAACTCTGTCTCATCTGTCAAATGAGCTGGAGAAGGAAATGGCAAGCCCCTCCAATATCTTTGCTAAGAAAATCCCAAATGGGGTTGCAGAGAATCAGATGTGACTGAAAGTGACTGGATAACAGCTATGAATGTGGATTTTAATGCTAGAAAATGGCAGAGGACTATCAAAAATTAGTAAATATATAATGAGTCAGTCATTGTCACTTTGGGAAGTGAGTAGTATTTTGTATTGCTGATTTGAAACCTGTTGTAGGTTCTTAGCATCAGGAAATACTTTTTTTTCTATAACATAAGGGCACTCTAATTATTATGTAAATAGACCCCCATACTCAATTCCCTTCCAATATTGAGATTCTGTGAATTTATCATTCCTAATACTTCCTGACAGCCCATCAAACATTTAAAGACAACCATCATCCTCTGTAGGTACCAAGGTAGTGCAGTGGATAGTAAGCCTGGAGTCAGGAAGATCTGAGTTCAAATGCAGCCTCAGACACTTATTAGATGTGAGATCCTAGGCAAGTCATTTTACCTCTGTTTGCCTTAATCCACTGGAGAAGGAAATGGCAAACCACTCCAGTATCTTTGCTAAGAAAATTCCATGGACAATATTGGGTCTATAGGGTCACAAAGGGTCAGACATGACTGAACAACAACAATCATCCTTCTGTGTTTTTTTTTTTTTGGTCTGTGTCTTCTCTTCTCCAACCTAAATACCTCTAGTTATTCTCCAACTTAAATGTTCTTCAATTCATCCTTAAATGGCAGTCTCCAGAACTCACAACATCCTAGTGGCTTTTTTCTGGATGTTGGTATGGCCGCATTTAGGTTCACAGTGTTTTCCATATTATCGTCATGATAATAATGATCTTGTCTGCAAGGTGAGGGACTGAGTGTTTTTTCCATTGATATTAGCTCTAGCTCCCATTCTATAGCATCCCCCCTTTAAACGTTTTTAAGTTCCAAATTTTCTCCGTCCCTTCAGTCTACCCACTGAGAAGATGAGCAATATGACACCCATTATACATATGAAGTCATGCAAAACATCCTTCTGTATTAGCCATGTTGGATCAAATAAGGGATAAGACTACTTGAGATGGATAGAACAATAATTACAATTGATGAGCCAAGGCGGAACTGCACGACTCTATTGTACTTCTCTTTTGTCCACCAAGGAAAATTGTTATACTGTAATGGTAATCAGGGCGGGGCTTTTTGCTGTTCTTCTCTTAAATGCCTTTAATGATTTTGGCCTTTGTTTGAATGGGACTGTAAAGTGGGATCTTGTCTTGGAATGTTTCTCAGCACTGAGACAATTGGGAGTCATTGACTGTAAACCCTGTATATGGTGTACTAGGCATTAACTAACTTTCCCACACCCTAAATTGGACTTTTCACTGTTCTTCATTTGAGTGCTTCTAGCACTGAGGTAATCAAGTGCCCCAGGCCCCTGAGACAAGTATATAAGATCAGAGGTTGGTGTTTGGTTTTTGGGTCTCACTCATGGAAGGAATGTTGAGACTCTGGGCAAGCCGTTGTGACTGACCGCTGGCTTTGATAACCCAGACAAATATTGGTGCTTCTCTGGTAACTATGAATTGTGATTTGAATCAGACAAGGTCTGTCTGTTGATGTTTGTATTTGCCTTGAAGTTCCAAGGGCTGATCTTTTCCCCCTGAACTAAGTGATTGATGTATGTATGTTTAATTAAACTGAGATTGTTAACCCCTTAAAGTTGCTTTCTTTAGAAAAACAGATCAAACAGATCAAAGAACCTGTGCTAGCAGCCCTTCTGTATGCTGGTGTTATTGGTTTTACACAGCCACAGCTGCTGCTAGCCGGATTGTTGCTACACATACTAATCAGACAGAGAACTCATTATTTTAAAGAACTACCCAAAATAATAATGAAATTCATTGGGAAGAAAAAAAAAGGCTAAGAATTTCAAGGGCAATAATGAAGAAAAATGGCATAAAGGAGACAAAACATTACTAGAATTCAAACTGTATTATGGAGTCATCAAAATGATTTGATTGTGTTTAGAACATACAAGAGATCAGCGGAATTGATTAGATAAACAAGACCCAGTTGAGCCCCACATTCCAAATATTTCAATCTCTTAGTTTTAACAACATTCATTTATGGCAGCCCATTGTAAGTGATGCTAAGTAACATGACCTTGAGCATGTCACAAAGCTCCTCTAGGCTTCAGGTTTTTTTATCTGTAAGATGAAATGGTTGGATTAGATAACCTCTAATGCCTCTTACAACTCTAAATTTATGATCCTATGAATCTACTGCTTATACTGTATGACATGCTAGAATCTCATCTCCTATTCATAGTCTCTATGAACAAATATATTTCGTTTTCCTTATGACTCCCCTACAAGTATGCTTATGAGATACCAAAGCCTCCATTCTTCTCTATCTAATCCAACTAGTAACATGATTATGTATCTCCCCTACCCCCATGCCTTTTTCCCCATCTCTTTATTTAAAGGATATTCTTCTAAGTACCTCCATTCCTAAAAATCTTAATTCATGAGGGAGATCATGTGATGTAGCTGAAGGAGATCTATTTACTAATCCAGGGGATTTTTGCCAAAGGTAGGCCCTTCCACCCAAGACCTGCACATCCTGAGATTAGCCATGTCATTTCCCTTGACCCATGACCTCCTATTTGGTTGTCCTTTGTGTGAAGGATACCCAGGAATTTAGATTCTTCCTCTCCCAAGTGAGAATGTGGTATGCACCCCAGTCCTTTCCTCATCTAGTTATTAGCAAATGATGTTTATTTTTTGAATATGGACTTGTGGGTACTATATGATGCTATGAAATGTAAAATTGTTAGCCCGAGTCAATTTACCTTTCTATCTCTCAGCCCTACAAGTCTGTATCTTCCCAACTCAATCAGTGATTTCTTTGAGGGCACTTACTGATAACTACAGGACCTTTTATTTAGCAGGGATTCAATAAATATTTGTTTTGTTAATGAAATTCTCTAAGCTAGAGTAGGATAGTTTTTTCCATGTCTGTTGTTTAGCTGCAGAGTAAAATGACAGAAACTAGACATTAAACACAAAGCAAAATTTTCTTTTAAATAAAACCATATCAAGTAAAGCAAGATCAATCAATGATAAAGGAAAAAGGGAAATATACATTTTGGAATGGGGGTGATATAAAAACAAATGATATCAATATAACCTTTAAAGTTAAAAATGATTTTATGTTTTTTTTTATTACAAATGGAATGACTTTAGGAGGAAGAGGAAGACTCCCCGGTGCTGGAGCCATACCAACTGTAGTGACTCCTTACACAACGGTAGCACCTGTGAAGAAAGAATTAGAACCTTTGGACCTTACTCAATATTTCCTGTAAGTTGTAGTAAATGTGAATAAATGTATAAATCTGTGTTCTTGGAGCTGAAATTACATTGCCAGTTCTGTAGCAATGATGAATTAGAAATAAATACCCATTATATTTTTATAGTATGAATCAGACATGTGAATCTTGAGCTATATATAAGCTGGCATTTTTATTTCAATAAGGGTTTATCAGTTGTATTTGATCCTAAATATGGGCTTCTTTTGTGGCTCTGTCCTTCTCTATCTATGTCTTTGTGAGCCCATAGGAACCATGAGTTCCATAGTCATTTATAGGCAGATAACTCCATAATTTATATCTAGCTTTCATTTTTCTTCCTGTGCTCCAGTCTTACATTTCCAGTTGTCTGTTAGATAGTCCTACCTCAGTGCCTCATTGAAATATCAGACTTTACATACTAAATATTGAACTGATTATTTGCACCATTTTAGATATTCTTTATAAAATCTTGGGGTTGGAAGGGCCATTTAGTCCAATCCATAGACCTTCTATAACCTATAGAATCATGGAATTTGAGAAATCCAGGGAACCTCAGCAGTCATCTAGCCTAACACATATGCCCTCCCCCAAATCCCCATTATAACACATATGGAAAGTAGTCACCTAGCCTCTGACTGATACTGAAGAGGAAGAACCAACACTTCTCTAAACAGGCCTTTCCATTTTTAGAAACTCCGTTAGGATTTTTTTTCTTTGACATCAAGCCTGAATTTTTCATTTGCAACTTACACTCATTGTTCCTGTATCTATCCTCTGGGTCCAAACAGAACAGATCTAATTTTTCTTTGAGAGCCTTTCAGATACATGAAGATGAGTCTTTTTTTTCTCTCTAGGAAAAATACTAACCTTCTACTCCATTCCATCATCCTATCTCCATATCACATGGAATTAAGACTTTTCACCTTTTTGGTTGCCTTCAGGATGCCGTTTAACCTATCAATGTCTCTCTTAAACTGTGGTGTCTAATTTTGAACACCATATTCTAGATGAGGTCTCATGAGACTACTATACCTCCTTATACCTGAAAACTTTGCCTTTCTTCCTTCAGCTGAAGATCACATTTCCTACTGCTACATCATACTACTAATGCATATTAAGTTTGAAGTCCACTAAGATTCCTGGATTTTTTTTTCAGATGAACTCTTTTCTAATCATGCCTCTTCCATCTTTCACTTGTAGTATTCATTTCTTTTTTTTGCCCAAAAGACTTTCTACTCTACTAAGTTTAATCTTGTTAGTTTTAGCTTAGTATTCTACTCTGTCACTATCTTTTTGAATTTTGACTCCATTTTCTTGTATGTTAGCCATCCTTTCCAGCTTTGTGCAATCTTTACACTTGAAGAACATGTCATATATAAGAGAAAATGTAGTGAAATGATAGAATTCTGGACTTGGAGCCAGGAAGAGCCAGGTTTGAATCCTGTATTAGATACTTATTACCTGTACAACCCTGGGCAAGCCATGTAACCTTCTCTAAGCCTTAATTTTCTCATTTGTAAAATGATTTGAAGATCTCTATGGCTCCTCCATCTCTAAATTTATAAGCCTGATTGTCTGCCTTTATCCAAGTCATTGATTAAAAAAAATTAAATAGCACAAGGCCAAACACAAGTTCCTAGGTTATTCTATCCTAGACCATATAGATGTTGAAGCATTAATGACTATTCTTTAAGTGAGGCCATGCAACTGTTCTGAATTTATCTAATTATCATATAATCTAGTTTATCTATCTCCATCTTCCCCATGATATGAAATACTTATCAAAAGCTTTTTTTCTAAAATCCAGGTAAATTATATCTATAACATTCCTTATCTACCAGTTTAATAACTTTTAAAAAATGAAGCAAAGTTAATCTCGCAGGAACTGCTCTAGATAAAGCCATGCTAGCTTTTTCATAATCACTGTTTCCCTTTTTCAGATGTTCACCAACCCTATCTTTTATGGTTAAGTTTGATTCTCAGGAATTGAAGTCAAGCTCACTGGCCTATAGTTTATAGACTACCTACTACCCCCTTTTAAAAGACTGACACCACATTTATCCTTTTCCAGTCTTGTGGTACCTCTCCCATTTGCTATAATGTTACTGGCTCAGAAATAACACCTTTTAGTTGTTTGAGTATCTGAGGATGTATTTTGTCTGGGCTACTTGATTTGGTTTCATCAAGGGTAAATCAGGGTATATTCTTACTCCACTTGCTTTTCTGAGATATTGGCTTACTGTTAACCATGTTTGTTCTGTTTTATCTCGTGCAAAGGTCATTCTCCTTTCCTCTCCTCTAGCTTTTGCTAGAAGGCCTACAAAGAGGCAGAGCCTACTCTTTCTCAAGGAAGTTCGTTTGACTTTTGGGAAGGGAACAAGGATTTATTAAACACCTATTATGTGCTAGACCCTGTCCTGAATGCCTTCAAATATTATCTCATTTGATCCTTAACAACAAACCTGTGAAATAGGTGCAATTTTGATCCCCATTTTATTGTTGAGGAAACTGAGACAAAAAGAGGTTGAGTGATTTTTTGCCCAGGGTTACACAGCTAATAAGTGTCTAAAGCCAGATATCAACTCAGGTTTCTCTGATAGCCCCAGTCATTAGGATATTATCACTTCCAAACTAAATTTGCCCCTAAATTTCAACTCCTTATTTCTAGTTCTTAGTTCTGGGCTAAGCAAAATAAATCTAATGTCACATTCACTTAAGAATACCTTGAAGGACTAAGCTACATTCAATTAATGCAATGTGCTTACACATACTAGGGATAACAGATTAAAAAGATTTATTTTAAATTAAAATTATAATATATACTTATAATTATTTACATTTGAAGTGTATTTGTACAGGTAGTAGAAAATATCTTTTGTTAACTGATATACTTGACATGCCTGATCCTTGAAGGTGGCTATCATGTGCCTCCTAAGTCTTCTCAAGGCTAAACACCCTTTGTTCCTTCAAATGATGCACATATGACATGACCTCTAGGCCTTTCAGTATTTCATTTGTCATCCTCTTATCCTCTAAACATGTTCTTCCCCCATACTTCCCTATTTCTGATGAGGACTTTCACCCAGGTACATCATCTCAGACTCTTTCTTGATTATTCTCTCTCCTGGTCTCCCCCATATCTAAGTAGTTTTCTAGTCTTATCCATTCCTTTCTCTTCACTCACTGCCACTACCTTAATACAGGCAAAGAGAGGTGAAGTGATATGTGCAGGATCACACAGCTAATAAGTGTCTGAGGCCAGATGTTAACTTCCTGATAGCCAGTACCTCTAACTTGGATTTCAGTGTTTCCAGTGTTTTTTCTAGCCAGTCTTTCTTGACTATAACTACTAAAATAATCTGCATAAGGAACAGGTTTGACCATATCACTCTCTTGCTCAAAAATTGTCTTCAGCTCCCATTTGCCTCTAGGATAAAGAACAAACTCATCACTTTACCATTTAAAATTGCCCACAACCCAGCTCCAACTTACATTTACAGATTGATTTCATATTACTCCCTTTCATGTACTCAGCATTCCAGCCACATTGGCCTACTAACTGTTTCTCAGATTCAGCATTTTATGTCTGTGGTGTCATAGACAACTGTCCCTCATGCCTGGAAGGCACTCCCTTTTCTTCTTCTCGTCTTAGAATTCTTGTTTTCCTCTAAAGCTCATTTCAGGCATTATTACCTTCTATGTGAATATTCCCCTAACATCCCATTCTTTAAGTGTTCTCTCCTTTCTTAACTTAAATTTGTTTTTAGTTATCAGTATCTGTATTGTATCCCTCAATGGAATGTAAACTCTTGAGGGTAAACCCAGTTTCATTTTTCTCCTACTGTCTTTGATGCTTAGCATAATGCATGTCATATTGTGTGTCGTTAATAAATGTTTATTGAACAAAGTTGACATTTTGATATCCTCAGATAAACTTTAAGTTTGATGACTGGGGCAAATAGAGCTACAGAGTATTCATGCTATGTCTCCTATGCTTATTTAAGTACATTTATGATTGTTTGAAGTTTAGCCAGTAAGGATAATCTTGAGGAATAGCTGCAAGATCTTGAAGACTGATGACAAATTTTAAAATGTGATCAATACTTTTTGTCTTCACAAATTCAAAAGTACAGCTGGAATAACCTTTCTTAGAAACCAAAATGTATTTCATAATGACTTTATGCAATCAGTTGGACCAAAAGAGATCAGGTTGCCCCAAAAGGATGACAACAGCAAAAATGAATGGCAGTAAAAATTTCCTAGATGGTTTAATACTCTTTGCTTTTTAAAATTCAGTATAAGTTACAGTATTATCAGTATGGCCACAAGAGACTAAAATAATGGCGAACATTGGCTGAAGATCTTTCTGATCCTTTGCCATAGATGGAGTTGGGTCTTTTAATCACTTGGTTCCCCCAAGAAAATAGTTTAAAGCCAAGTACCGAAATGAGTTAAACATCTCTCTTGATGTTCACCCCAAGACAAACAATTGATGAGCCTATGTTATACAATGAGATTTTGGCCCAGCAACAAGAAATGCAGAAGGCAGAAGAAGTGCATCAGTTTCGCCAGTATCGAGAAAGAGTACTTAACAAAAGAGATCTTGAATATGCAGCACGGAAGAAGCTAAAGACAAAAGTTTTGGATACCTATAAAGACATCCGTGTAAGTAAGAGCATGTAAATGTATGTCAATCTTGATAAACCTTTTTAATTTAAAAAAAATTTGACATCTTATATGTTAAGTTATCCATCCATGTAATTAGCAAGTTTATGGCGATTTGCCCCTGATCCTTTTAAGAATAGCATTCTATCTTTTTCCATGACAGGGGATAGCATCTTTTTTTTACATTCGTGAGATGTACTGCTTCCCACAAATTTTTTTTTAACCATGAGAACCCAATCTGGAGCCATTGTGATAGCCAAGAATGTCACACTTTAACTCTGCTATTGATATGCCATCTCCTGAATTTCACTTTCCTCCCTTGTTCATTATTATTCTTCAAATATTCAGACCACACTTGTATTTCATATGTCAGGGAAAGCACATATTCATTTTCAAGTATCATCGAAGGTTGATGATTTATGCCCTTAAGTTAATAAACTTTGAGGAACATTTTAAAAATCACTTAATACGTTCATTTGTGTGTTTTGTACCTCTGAGATGGCTATAAAATGTTTTCAGAATTTTAATGTCCTCGTGAATGAAGTATAGCTAGTCCGATAAAATTCTGCCAATGGCAAAATGGACTCTGTTCAATAATGCTCTATTCCTGGAGCAAATACTTTGGGTATTTGTTATAATGTCTTAATGATTTGTTTTCATACAATACTGGTAATGCTAATTCCCCTTCCTACTGATGCCTATTTCTTCTAGCTTTTTAAAAAGTGAGGAGTAACATAGCACGTTATTCATTAAGGAGGATATTATTCTTACATCCATGGTCCTTCCATACTTTGTCAACCATCTCTAATAAGCATGAATTTTTAACAGGTGATCATTTAATTTCTTTTCAAGTATAGAATTTGAAGAGGTAATAAAGGTATACTTTACCTCCTAATGTCATTAATTGGCTATAAGAAAACAGGTAAAATAATGTTGTAGAGGGCAGTTAGTTCCCTGGGAATAATATTATAAATGAATATTGCCTCCCATGATGATGATGATAATAATAATTTTCTTAATGCTTTGAAGTTGGCAAGGTGAGATATATAAATGTATATGTATACATATATATGTGTGTGGGTGTGTGTGTGTTTATAAAATGGGGGTAATAACAGCATCTGTCTCACAAGATAGTTGAAATGATCAAGTGAGATGATAGATAACATTATATAAATATATATGTAATTTTATATTACTTATTATATAATAGAACATATTAATGATATGTTACCATAGATAATATATATTGTCTCACTTGATCATTTCAATAATCCTGTGAGGTAGGTACTGTAATTATCTCCATTTTACAGATGGTAAAACTGAAGCTGAACAAGGTTAAATGACTTGTCCAGGGAAGCACAATTATTGTCTTGGAGTCTTCCTGACTCCAATTCTACTACTCTATCCACCGTTCATAGTTTTATAGTGAATTTGGTTATGTTGTCTTACAAGGGTGGTTAGGCAGCCTTAGGGGTGTTATGCCTAAACCACTTCCTTTTTCAATCAGTCAACAAACATTTATTAAACACACAGTGTGCCAGTTTCAGTACTAATTGATGTGGATATGAAGGGTAAAAGAGAATCATTGCCTTTAAGGAATTCACAGTTCTATCGTAGTTGCTATATGCATATTATCCCAATGCACACATGGTGGAGAAAAACTTATTTCATATTGTACCCCCATTTATTAAAAATGATTAAATTGTTTATTATTTATTTAGCAAATTCATAAAACAGTATACTTTACAATAGCTCTTCCTTCAGTTTTGTAGCAAGATAGCTTGAGTTTATAATTAAAGATCTATTAGAATTAGTTTTCTTGTAGAAGAAATATTGTTGTAGCACTTTATCACTTCTTACAAAGATCAGTTACTAACACATGGAAACTAAAGTGTGTGAGACAGTGTGGTGCAGTGGGTGGAGAGCTGGCCTCCAGTTCAGGACCACTTAGATTCCTTTCCTTGCTCCCTATCTACAAGTCTCTAAGACTGTAAATTGTAAATGTCTAGTCTAAACTTGTAGATGAAACTCCTCACTGGGAAACTTCTATACTAATAAATCACATATTTGATCAAGAAATATAAGCAAACAAAACTTAGGTATGTAAAATTATTACCAGCACCTAACATGGGGAAAATCATTTAGATGAGATAGGAAATTATAGTTTCATAAGTAAGTATTATCCAAGCAAGACTCCATTTCTGATTTGAATCCTAGTGTATCACAGGAAAAAGAAGTGAATGGATTTGTTTTATGATGCCAAATTCACTACTTTTTGTGTTTGGTTTTGTTTGGGGTGGGGGGCAACAGACATCTTCACAGGAGACCCGGGAAATGGTTCTATTGCCCCGGGAACAATACAGGGAGAGGCTGATGGAAGAGGAGCGCCAAAGACTAGAAGCATTAGCAGCAGAAGAAGCAGCCCCTAAACAAGAGCCAGAGAAGAAAAGTCCTGACCATCAGAAAAAAAAAGGAAAAGGAGGGAAAAAAAAGTGACCATAGGAAGCCGAATAGTTTCCTTATTCAGGAAAAGAAAGCTACTTTTAATGAGCAATTGTCGTGTATATTTACGAGATAAAATATTAGACCAATTGAAAGTATAGTTTTGTAAGCATTATTGCATAATTCCCTAAGCATTTCTAGTTTTTATCTTAATTTGTTTTTCCCCTAATTTTAGCCTTACATGTATATGTTGTTCTTATTTAAATTAAGCTATCCTCAAAAGTATATTATAAAGGAATTATCTCCCCCAATCTGAGATGTCTGTCTTTCTTTTTAGAAAAAAATCCTAGTCAGAAAAGCAGGTACTGGAACATTTTAAACAACTGTGAGGAACTAATTACTATTTTAAAAAGTCTAAACATCCCTGTTTCACTTAAAGATATTTAAATTATTCAAGACATTTCTACATGATGGAAATTTTTCTCCCTCTCTAGTTTTTTTTTTTATCTTGTCTAATTGTAGGACATTAAGTGACTATATACAGACTTTTTCATCTAGCAGTTATTTGAATATGTGTCCTTGCATGCAGACTTGCTTTTTAAAATACTTTAAATTCACATTATTCTGACCTATTGTAAGTGTAGACCTTAAAAAATGTTCTGATAGACCATTATTTCAATGGTCACAAACCTGTTTACCTGTTTTAGCATTTCTTTATTCTCTCCAAGCCAGTTCTCCTTTTTGTCTCAAAGTTTTCCAGCTTCATATTGGTTTGCTAATAGAACCCTGTAATGACAGATAATACTCCATGGCAAGCTTATGTCTTATTCCAGCATGGCAGATTATAAAAACATTGATTTTCTAAACTATTTCTTCTTCGCGTCTGTTTTTATTGTTGTTAATAAAAAAAATCCTGTTTCTTCTGAGGATTATTTTGAAGCATTTATTGCTAGGTCATATGATTCATGTGGCTAAATTAATTAGCTGGTAGATCTTCAGTGGTGCAAATATTCACATGAAACTGGTTTTCATCTATCCAAATCTATTCCTTTGTTACATAATATTTACAGAAAATAAATTGACTGCTCTTCTGTATTGAATATGATCAGTTAATCAATAAGCATTCATCAAGTGCTTATGATATAACATGTATTGAGCTAGATAATGGGGTACTAAGACAAACATGACCTCAAGGATCATGTGTTCTGTTGGGAGATAATACATACATATACACACTCACAAACACACACATGTATGTATATGTATATACAGAAAAAATCCAAAGTGTTCACACTGAGATAAATGTTTGGAGAGCTCAAGAAAAATGTCTAGCTTCTTGATTCAATCAGAAATTTGTCCTTTTGGTCCAGCCAGTTTCAGAGAGTTGAATTACTTTACCACTAGCTTATTTTTTTTATCTCTGTGGCAAATAATGCCACAAAGGTTTGAATGACATGGGGACAAATTGGTGCAGCAATTTAACTTCTGGAAAAGGTAAATTTATTTGTATCCAATATCTATATTTGTACTGGTAAAGATTTTTAATGGCCTGTCTCTGTTTCTTCACATTCAAAGTATGTGATACTAACAAAACATAATTTCAATCTGTAGTCTTAAAATTGATAGTCTTAAAATTGACTGCTCACTCCTAAGAAAGATTTGTTCATCTTCATTTTAGTTAAACTGCTTCCAATCACAGGTGTGTTTTCATTGAATAAATACATTATATATTGAGGCTTTTTACATGCTTAGGAGCTGGAAGATAAAACATTTCCTGTTTTTTTTTTTACTTTTTTGCTGTGGTCACAGATGGCAGCGTCACACCACACAATATGCTGTCTTCTGGAAATTAACATATACATGTGTATATATGTATGTGCATTTATATGTGTGTGTATATACACGTGTGTGTGTATAACAAACTCTTTTTCATCAGTTATATCTCTCTCTAAGTTTAATCACAGGTTAGTTATTTTTTATAAATTCAAAGTCTATTCGTTGTCATAGAAATTTGTTATATAACCATGTCTTTATCTAACAGGGACTAGCCATCAGGTATCTTAACAGATTAAAAAAAATATTCACTGGTTCCCTTATCAAAACTGCTGATTTCTTCTGGGAGCCAAGATGGTGGACTAAGCAGTAAGTCACACTGACTTTCCCTTCAGACCTTGAAAAATCCAGGAAATACTTCCCCAGGAAAAATTCTGAAACAGTAGAGCCAGCAGAAAGATGGGGTTTAGCAGTTTTTTAGCTTGTGAGAGTAGGGGGATTATCAGGAAAGGTCCCTCTTGCTGTGGCTGAAGGGGACCAGTATAGGATGGGAGGCATCCCAGCAAGCCAGTGGCAAGTCCTACCTCAACAAACCAGCAGGAGATCCTGAGCCTCAGGGTGGTGGAATGGGCAAGCGCCAATGCCAGGACCTCCCACCCCCCATGTGCCTCACACAGACAGGGAAACCAGCAGACACCAGTGCAGAGAATCACCACTTGCATGGTGGACAAGTATCCACCAGTGGCTGAGCCTAACTATGCTCTAGCACAGCCCTGGGCAAGGAGGCAACCTCTAGCAGCCAGACCACCCCCACGTCCACCCTGCACCAGGTAAGCTATAGCCTCTACAGCTTCCAGCTGCCAAAACCTGAGGCCCCAAGGAACAAAGCCAATAACTAGGCCCCTAACCCCCAGCAAAAGGAGTGTGGGACAGTGCCCACTGTGCCCCAGAAGCAGAGATCAACTTTAAAAGCCAAGAAAGAGACAAACACCATGAGCAGAAAGCAATATAGAAAAACAAAGACCATAGATTCTTACTATGGGGACAGGGAAGATCAAAACACAAATTCAGAAGAGGACAATATTTTCACTATACCCATGTCTGAAATCTCAAAGCGGAATATGAGCTGGTCTCAAGCCCAAAAAGCCTTCCTGAAAGAGCTCAAGAAGGATTTTAAAAGTCAAATTAGAGAGGCAGAAGAAAAATTGAAAAATTCCTTTAAAAATACAACTGACAAAATTGGAAAAAAAGTACACTGAAGAAAACAACTCCTTAAAATGTAGAATTGGCCAAATGGAAAAGGAGATGCAAAAGCTAACTGAAGAAAACAATACATTAAAAATTAGAATTAGACAAGTGGAAGCTCATGACTCTATGAGACATCAAGAACCAGTCAAACAAAATCAAAAGAATTAAAAAATAGAAGAAAACATAAAATACCTGATTGGAAAAACAACCAACCTGGAAAATAGATCCAGGAGAGATAATTTAAGAATTTTTGGTCTACCTGAAAGCCATGATAAAAAAAAGAGCCTGGACAGCATCTTCCCAGAAATCATCAGGGAAAAACTG